>VWZI01019104.1:200976-217869 GCA_013396835.1 Psilopogon haemacephalus | reverse complement strand
GGCGAGCAACTGATGTCATTTACCTGGACCTGAGCAGAGCCTTTGGCACTGTCCTGGACCACATCCTGGTCTCCAAGCTGGTGAAACATAGGTTTGATGGGTGGATCACCAGATGGATAAAGAACTGACTTGATGGCTGCACCCAAAGAGTGNCAACAAGGCCAAGTGCAAGGTCCTGCATCTGGGTTGAGGCAATCCCAAGCACAAATACAGGCTGGGCAGTGGCTGGCTGGAGAGCAACCCTGAGGAGAGGGACTTGGGGGTGCTGATGGGCAAGAAGCTCAACAGGAGCCAGCAGTGTGCACTTGCAGCCCAGAAAGCCAACCAGATCCTGGGCTGCATCAGGAGTAGTGTGGCCAACAGGTTGAGGGAGGTGATTCTCCCCCTCTACTCCGGTCTGGTAAGACCCCACCTGGAGTATTGCATCCAGTTCTGGAGCCCCTATTACAAGAGGGATGTGGACATGCTGGAGTGTGTCCAGAGAAGGGCCATGAGTGTGATCAGAAGTCTGGAGCACCTCTGCTATGAGGACAGACTGAAAGAGTTGGGGCTGTTCAGTCTGGAGAAGAGGATGTGTGGCCATTTGAGCCAGATTTTTAGTTGAGACATAGGAAAAAGTAGTGAAGAGGTGAACATTCTAGGGATAGGCTATATAACAGCAACAATAGATAAGTTAATAAAATTTCATTGGAGCATCAAGAGCCTTATGTGTGGAAGCACAGCTTGTTCTCCCCCTTTGCTGCTTTCTTCTGCACCTGCTGCTATCTTCCCCCTCTGCTGTTTTGGCTGCTGCTGCTTCTGCTGCTTCACCACCTCTTCCCCATCCTCCTTAAGGTTATTCTTTTTCTTGTAGTGGTATATTCTTTTTATACTGTTATATTTGGTTTAAACTGTAGGAAAACACAATTTCAATTTTCCTGACTTTCCAAAAGAATTTCTGTTCTAGTGAGTTACAGGAGGTTCCAACCTGACCTTATTGTGACCTTTCACTAACTGAAGGGGGTCTACAAAAAAGCTGGGGAGGGACTTTTTAGGCTATCAGGTAATAAAAGGACTAGGGGGAATGGAGCAAAGCTGGAGGTGGGTAGGTTCAGACTGGACATGAGCAGGAAGTTCTTCAGCATGAGAGTGGTGAGAGCTTGGAATGGGTTGCCCAGGGAGGTGGTTGGGGCCACATCCCTGGAGGTTTTTAAGGCCAGGCTGGATGAGGCTCTGTCCAGCCTGATCTAGGGTAGGGTGTTCCTGCCCATGGCATGGGGTTTGGAACTAGATGATCTTTGTGGTCCCTTCCAACCCTGACTGGTGACTATGATTCTAAGATACCTGCTTTTATTGTATATTCATTTTGCTGATATAATTTGGCATAAAAAGAGATGTTATGCTAAGCATACACTTCATGCATTTTTTTTCCTTGAAAATAGGAATTAAAGATCTGATGTAATCTGGAGAACATAAATCGTCTTAGACCTGCAGATGGCCCATAAAATTTGCAAAGCCTTGACCATTTATAAGCTGGAATTGGATCAGAAAAAGCCTTAGTATTCATTGAACTTTGCTAGTCTTGGCAGTGTCTCTATTACACTTTTTCTGGCATTTTGTTTCCTCCTTCCATTACAAAGCATCTTATGGTGCTAATGCAAAGCTGAAAGGAAAAAAGAATTTTGAAAGAATTGATGGAGTTAAGAAGGCTCCCATCTACTTTAAAAGATTTTATTGGCACTGCTGTTATCTTAGCTAAAATTTTGCTGAAATAGCTATGATCTTGTAGGGAAAATGAAAACTTCCTGTATTTCATTATATGTTACTTGTTTGGCCTTCACTTAATTTCCCTTTCTTCATCTCATGCTGATTTTGTCATGGTTTTTTTTTTTAAAGCAGTGTAATACCTACATAAATGATCTTAATTAGGATTAATGCTGTTACCAGACTTCGGTGCCAGAATGGAATAACTGATTTCTGCTCAGTGTTTGCTCCTCAGCAGAAATAAATCCGATTTTAGACAGGTGGACCAAGAGACTATAGCGAGTCACATATTGCACTTAAATGGTGTCAAATGAAGATGCTTTACCAAACACTTTGATATGCTCCTCTTGAACTGGGAAATACCCTATTGCTATTTTTGTGTGATTCTATTTATTGAAGTTCACAGATGGGAAAAGTCCTTTATAGGAAATGTTTCTTGTAATACTGTTGTATTTTCCAAGCACTAATCCTAAGACTACTTGTATACTGTTTTTATGTTTTAAAAGGGGTTTTTTTTGTGTGTGTGTGTTTTCTTTCTTTTCTTTCTTTCTTTCTTTTTTTTTTAATCTACAAATTCCAATTGTTATAGCTTAAAAAAACAGCCTAAGGAACTCTACCCCTCTGTAATATTTTATATTTCTGAGTCCTTATTCTGCAATAAAAAAGAAAAAAAACAGTTGAAGGGAACACTTGGAATACATCTTTGGACCGTTGGTTTTATACATTAGCCTGAGGACTGGAAAAGAGCCAATGTCACTCCAGTCTTCAAAAAGGGCAAGAAAGAGTTTCCAGGGAACTATGGACCAGTCAGCCTCCCCTCCATCCCTGGAAAAATGGTGGGGTGGCTCGTTTTGGAGGGCATCTCAAGGCACTTGAAAGAGAAGAAGGTTATCAGGAGTAGGCAGAATGGATTTACCAAAGGGAAATCATGTGTGACTAACCTGATAGCATTCTATGAGGACAAAGCTGAATGGGTAGATTCAGGGAGACCAGTAGACATAGTCTACCTTGACCTTAGCAAGGTCTTTGACATTCTCTCCCATGATATTTTAGTGAGCAAGCTCAGGAAGTGTGGGATGGAAGAGGAAACAGTGAGGTGGATTAGGAACTGGCTACAAGATAGAGTTCAAAGAGTGGTGATCAACAGTGCCAGGTCCATATGGAGAGCTGTAACAGTGGAGTCCCCCAGGGATCAGTGGGGGGTCCAGTGCTGTTCAACACTTTCATCAGTGACAATGATGAAGGGACAGAGTCTGCTCAGCAACTTTGCTGATGACACCAAACAGGGAGGCTTGTGGAGGAGGCTGAAGGCTGTGAGGCCATCCAGTGAGAGTTGGACAGACTGGAGAGCTGAGCACAGAGGAACCAGATGAGGTTCAACAAGGGTAAGTGCAGAGTCCTGCATCTGGGGAGGAATAATCATCTTCACCAGTACAGTTTGGGAGGTGATCTGCTGGAGAGCAGCCCTGCGGAGAGGGACCTTGGAGTGCTGGTGGATAACAAGTTATCCATGAGACAGCAATGTGCCCTTGTGACCAAGAAGGCAAATAGGATCCTGGGGTGTATTGAGAAAAGTGTCTCCAGCAGATCGAGGGAGGCTCCCCTTGCCCTCTACTCTGCCCTAGTGAGACCCCATCTTGAGTACTGCCTTCAGTTTTGGGCTCCCCAGTTTAAGAGGGACAGAGATCTGCTGCAGACGGTCCAGTGGAGGGCTACAAGGATGATTAGGGGACTGGAGGGCAGGACTTATGAGGAGAGGCTGAGGGACCTGGAGCTTTTTAGTCTGTAGAAGAGAAGACTGAGAGGGGATTTAATAAAAGTTTATAAATATCTGAGGGCTGGGTGTCAGGAGGGGAGCAGACAGGCTCTTCTCACTTGCTCCCTGTGATAGGACAAGGAGCAATGGGTGTAAGTTGCAGCATAGGAGGTTCCACCTCAACACAAGGGGGAACTTCTTTACTGTAAGGGTCACAGACCACTGGAACAGGCTTCCCAGAGAAGCTGTGGCATCTCCTTCTCTGGAGACTTTCAGGGCCTCTCTGCATGCATTCCTCTGTGATCTGAGCTAGATCATATGGTCCTGCTCTGGCAGGGGGGTAGGACTCGATGATCTCTTTGAGTCCCTTTCAACCCCTGACATCCTGTGATCCTGTAATAATATTTTCAATATCAGTGAGAACGAAGGTAGAATTTCTAGATGGACAGTCAATGTCAGAGTTTCCAATAATGCTCTGACCTATTTGGAGACCTCTGGCAGCAGTAAATTAAAAAAAAAAATTCTTTTACAGTGACATTAGGGTAGGAAGAAGTAATTTCATCTCAACTTGTATCTTGAAGGAGCAGTGGGGAAGGGAAAGGCTTGCCAATTCAGAATTCTTCCTGTGAGGCTGTCCTTTGGTTGAAAAATATTCTGCATTTTAATGGTCAAGCAACTGAAATTGAAAAAGAGAAGCAACATTATCTTTTCCTCTTTCATGAAGTAAATTGAATTACTTTTTGAGAGCATAAAGTGCTATTCATCCAGTTTCTGAAACAAAAAGGAAGAAAAAGTACTCAATATTTTGAGGAAACTGGGCAATGGGATTATGAAAATCCCCTTCCCTATTTCATATGGCTTTCACAACTAGAGTTCTATTTGTCTGGGTGTGATTTATTTCCCACGTATTTTGCATATAAAAGTCACTTATATCTGACATAAACTGTCAGACTCCTGAAGAGCAGTGGTAAAAACTAAGCACTAACCTTGGGCCAGAAGGTATCATCTGTCTTTAAGTAGCACTTTTCCTCAACAAACTGTCTTTCCATATGGATGCTTTAAAAAAGTGCACTAATCATGCACTTGTTTTAAATTTCCCATCATTTCTTGGTGTTAGAAGAACTGCCAAACTGGTGGTGACAAAGTTATCAACATGTTGAATACTGAGTTTTTGGATCTGGTGGATCACTTACTGTGTGGTTCAGGAACTTGTTCTGTTTCCTCTGGAAAAGTGAGCTTCTCCTGGTACTGGGTGCCAGTTGAAAGGCAGTGTAAATTCTGATCTGCCAGCATTCCTTGATGAGTTGTAGGTTTGAGTTTAGACTCTGTGGTCCTTAGTGAGTGGATAATGGACACTGAATCTGGTTTATGTGATAAATGCAATGTATTGCATTTGTATGATGTCTTTATAAAAATATATCTGAGACAACAACTCTGTGGTCCTATGTTGTAAGATGTTCTGTATGTGCATTGCTCTGGGCTAATCGCGTGTAAAGCTGACTTGCTGCATTCACATCACACTGCACTTGGCCCTGAGCTTCATATTGCTTCTTTGTGGTTCAAGATGTTCCAATTACTTGTTGGTATTTTTATAGCTCAAAATGTCTGGATATAGGAGTTGTGCTGCAGCCCTCCAGAGTGAGGTTGTTATAGTGTGAAATTATCACAAGTTTCTGATTCATGCAGTGCTGTCCAAGGATATAAATCTTGCTGAATTAATAGAGCCTGGTGCAGGGAAGATGGAGACAAAGATGGTGCAGCCTCATTTACTATGTTTCTTCATAATATTCTTGAAGCAAGTACAGTTAGAGTTGCACATGGATTTTATTTCAGAAGGAATAAGTCAGCTGACTCCTAGAAAAATCCTGAAAGGAAACTGATGTATAATTGGTGGGACTGGGGAACAGGACTTGAAGCTGAACTGGGAATTCTCCATTTTAAAAATGTGCATGTACCCAGTCAATGCTGAAGATAAGATCCATGAAGCAATGAAGCACTGATACTGGAAGGGACAGGAAAAAGGAAGAATTATCTTCCTATTACAGAGAATAAGGAAATACTTTTTTTTTTCCCTAAGCAAGATATTGTTGAAAACAACACTGAGTTCAAGGAGGTTGTAAGGACAAAAGCTCTTAAGGTCTGAATTTTCTACATGACTACTGAAGCACTCTTTGCAGTCTTCCTAATTCTGACGGTTTTTAACTGGAGTCCACTAGGAGCTGAATCCGGAAATACACAATTCACAGCTAGAAGTGAAGTATCAGATGTAGATAAATACACTGGTTTTGCGAGCCCATGCTTTCTAATGATTCAGATATGGGACAAATAGGTGGATTCTTTCTCTTTGTATAGCAGCTTCTCTAAAGCTTGTTTTTCCTAATCTCTTGAAGTGCATCGGTATCAGAACTGTGCATTTGGGATGATTTGCATAGGCATTATTTCACAAATTTTAAAAATTTCTAAAATCAGAATCCTGCCTGATCTAGTAAATTATACATTAAAATTACAAAGACTGATGGGTCCTGTTACTGCTTTTAACTTTGCTCTTGATGAGACAGAATTAAGAATGTCTAAAGGATAGTGCACCCTGACATTGGTGCTGACATTGTCATCTGTCATTTTCATAGTTTTTCTTCAGGATACGTGATTTGGATTTTTCACAGTACAGTATTTTTTAATGGTTTTCTTGTATTTTTAAATTTATGAATATAGATAAAGTAATTTTACATTTAGTTTTACTAGTTACTATAAGAATTTTTTTCTAACTTATAAAGATCAGAGTTTAGGATTAAAAAATGTTTCTAGAAGTTAATGCCTTGCTATGCGAAGCAGTTGAACAGCCTTCTTATGAAAGAAAGCACCTATTTGCAGCTCACTTGTACATACACAAAGTATGAAGTATTCTGGCTCACTATCATATTATACAAATTATAATACATATTATATTAAAACAAACCAAACCAAACCCGAACAAAACCCAACCCCCCAAATTGTCTGGTTTGCAGGGAATTGCAAAACGAAACGAAGCACAATAAAAATACATTACTGTTTCAGTTCCATTTTCAAAAGCCACATATTAAACATGGATATAATTGTCCAGGTTTCAAAATAACAATGTTCTCCTTAGAACCTAGCATCTTTGGTTTTGGATTGTTAGGTATTTTAATGAGTTATGCTGTATTCAGAGTACACAGAGATGGATGTGGGGAGTAGGATACTGGTCTTCATGGAGCACCATGAGAGCCCAGGAAATGTTGAACTATATGAAGATTAGAGCTAATGGCCACTTTTACAAAATTCATCACAAGTTTCACAAGGTTTTGAGTGACTCGGATCTGATTTTCAACCTTGCAGTCAAGCTTTTCTAGAAATAGGTCTTAATGTTTCTGATTGATCTCTCAGTTTTTCTTTTTGTAGGCTGTCCCCTTTGAGAATGAGTTTTTTGGGGACTAGTCTCCTCTTGTGGATATACACAGATCCTTGTGTGAGGGACTCTAAGCTAATGGAAATAAGGCAGCTTTGTCTCACTCTTTCAATATCTGTGTAGTAGGAAAAAAGATATAAAAGTCAGCTGAGAATGTCCCAGATTTTGATCAAGGATGAACTGCTTAAGCTTGGAAGCATTGCAGTGATTAAGTAAGTAGTTTCAGGAGGTGCCCAGTTACCTAGTGAAGTAGCTGCTGGAGTGAGGTATACTTAGCCTTGTGTAATAAAGGACAGCTTCTAATGTGCTTAGTCAGACAAACTTTTGACTTTCTTTCCAGTAGTATGGCAGAGATGCTAAGTGCTGTGTTGCAGCCTTGAAACAGGTCACCTCTTAGTATTTCTCCTTTCTGTCACCTTCACATTTACCAGCAAATGGTTAAATAAGGCAATAGCTTTGCTAATCTTCAGACAGCCCCAGTGTCTTCCTGCATCAGACATTTCCACACAACCTGTGGGGAGACAATGGTAGGGGTGACCATTAAAATGTGCTCTTTCATTGTACATGGGCAAGCAAATAAGGTTTTGGTCAATGTGGTTAACAAAGACCAAACTAGCATGATACTTGCTCATTTTTCTGGAGGTTTTGTGTGTATGAGGGAGCTTTGTGCTTAGCTGGCAGCCTTAGATGTTGTTAGTGAGCCATTGTGCTTTATTTAGGGGCCTTCAGTGTAAGGTTGAAAGGTGAAAGAAAGAAATCCCAGACCTGTGCACCATACAGAAGGATACACATATTTATCATGCACAGACCTTTGGAGAAGTACCCCACCAAGCTGACACCGACCCTGACAGACAGATGTGCAACTTGGATCAGAGCAGCAAAGAAAAAAGACTGTGGTTTACAATTGCTTGCAACAATAAACAGAGCATATAAAAGAATCTCCCAAAACATACTTCCTAAGTAGAAACCTACATGGTTTTATTATTCTAGTCTCTAACTTCAAAGCATTTTTGTCATTTTTGTAGAAGAGGAATTAAATAGTTGCAGATTCTTACCAAGGACCATTGTCAGGGACTGGACTGGACTTACTGGTCAACCACATCCATCCCAAAGAGATTGTGTGCGTAGTCAGCAAAAAAATTCCTTAAGGAAGTTTTGCTTAAATCTACTTTTAAAAGCTCATGATGCATTTTTATAGGGTCATTACTTCTACAAGGGTCTTCCCACTCCCCCATACAGATTGTTACAAATATAATTTTATGTAGCTTCAGTTGGACTGTACTATTCAGTCCTTTGGTTAACTGATGTTGAATTCATCATCTGTCTGCTTAAGAGGATGAAACAAGTGTGTCCATCTCTTTCAAGCAGAAATCAACTGCTTTTTAGGGGTGTACACAAATATCACAATATGGCATGGCAAAATGCCATAAAAATTTTTTTAAAATGCGTTTCAATATTTGAACATTTAAAATGTATAAGGTGTTAATTGGAATTGTGGCCCTGTGGAAAAATTAATTCAGCTTTGCAAGGTGATTTGGAAGAGCTAACCTATGAATGGGAAAGTGACAAATGTAGCTTTAAAATGAAGAAAAATAAAGTCTCAGTTTCAACTTGCTTTTTTCCTGAATCCACTTTAGCCTTTTTTTAGCCTCTGGATTTCTATACAGTTGAAAGATGCCTTGTTCTCCAAGGCTTGTATCACCTTACTAGGAAAGACATGGAGGAGGATTCATCATGTCTTCAATTATGCAGCTAGATCTTTACTTAATGTTGACATGAAATTCTTTTCTAAAGTTCTGGCAATGAAGTTGGAGAAACTTATTCCCTAAATTATTTCAGCTGATCAAGCAAAATTTGGAATTCTCCCTATGTCCTGAAACTTCAGAAAGTTAATAGTGTTACCCTGACATAGTCAAACTCTTGTCACTTTCCTGGAATCTTTGTGGGCTGAAATATTTGGGTATTTTTACTTTTGCAGACATCTACATTCTGCCATGGAATTAAATGTGAGACATTTTCAGTCATATTTTATTACTTCAGAACACTTCCCAGTAAGACAGTCTTCCCGTTTTTACCTTGGTGCATTACTTCTGCAAGGTTCTGGATTTTCCTGGGTCAAGCTAGAAGTAATCATCAGGCAACAAAATATATGCGATAATTTAATCTGTGCATGCAAGGTCTTCAGATATCAAGTGATCATGTTCACTGTCATAATTTCATTGCTCCTCAGATGTCACAGTTTAGGAAGGCAGACACAGAATGACTGCGATGAAATCTGGAAGTTCACTGAACTATAGGAGAATGAAGAGAGGTTTTGAGTGCTTGAAAAGCTAAGGGGTACTCTGTTAGTAGCCTTTGTCTCAGGGGGCTGTTACCCTGTGACAACTAATTGGAGCCTGCTCTTTTCTAGCAGTGAGGATGAAGCTCTCTAAGAAAGTGAGAGAGAGGAGAAAAATGGTAAAGCAATCAGACCAGGTACGCCTGTCAAAGTTGGTGGCCATGAAATTCTGAGTGTGGATAGTTGTAATGCCTTGAATTTTAACATGAGGTTAAAATGTTGAGAAAGTAGAGACCAGGGCTGCGTGCCCCCTTCTTCAGGCTATATCAATACTTTTACTCACTCTTCTGAAAATACAGGAAGCTTGATACACTTTGTAGCACAGTGCGTGGCTACAGAAAGCAGAAGAGCAGGTCCTGGCAGCATGGTGGGAATACAAGCTTAAACATGAGACTGTAGAAGACCTAGATCCTGGTTCTCCCACTTTCTGGGCATATACTGTTCCTGGTGTCACCTGTGAGAAGGGCAGACATTATTTGCTGTGAGTCTTTAACATTATCTGCATATTTATCATTGTTGCTGTGTACCCCTTTTCCCGGTGTTCTCAATAAACTGCTGACTTGTCAGTGAGTAGAAGTGGGGTTGAAGCTGGAGTGCTTTCCTAGCTGACTGGATATTCTTTACATGCTGCGATAGACAAGCTCTTGTGGTCATGGGTTTAAACTATTACAAGCTTTGTTTTGAAACAATAACACGAGGAATGTTTGCAAAGACTCCCTGGGCAGTGGTCTGTGATTTAGTTCATGTCTGGAAACCACAGTTTTTAGATTGCAGGACAGCTCATAGCTTGAGAATTTCCAAAGTGTCTATTAAGTGAAATGTCAGCTTATGTAACTATGCCTGGGTGAATTCATGTTTTACCCTCTTACAGGTGGCAGTGCTGCTGAGCAAGGGAAGGGAGAACAGGGAAGGGAAGGGAGAAAATCTCTTACTGTCCATTTTGGGTGGGTGCAGTGGAAATCCAAACTCAACTCTCACCCACCATGCCCGGAATTGATCTCTGCTAAATCAAGTTCAGTCATGGCAAGAAATTATATTTTCTACACTGAAGCCTTTGCTATGGGGCTGATCCAAATTCTTACAAGGTCAAAGGAAGATTCTTCATAGGCTTCAGCAGAACAGCTCTAAGGGGCCTTTATTCCATTATAAAGTTCACTCTAAACTTCACATTTTGAAATGGATAAGATCAGAAAGCACATGGGGTATTTGAAACTCTTTGCTAAGAATGAGATATACCATCTCTGTTGTTTCTTGGTCACCTTCTTATCCAGTGATTTTCTAAGATAGAACACTTAGAAAGTCCTTGCAGAGTACCATGAGCTAAATATGTAACAGCAAGAAGTTGCTTCAGTCAGACCCTCAAGTCCTGTAGAGGAGCCACACTGCACCTGTATGTTATGTACATAACCTCAGGCAGAGCTCATGGCTTCAGAAACAGCTCATCAATTTACTGGTGTGCACAGTGTTTGTTAGAAATCTCAGGCTAAAATCTCCACTTTTGTTTTCTCACTCACCCTTGTATTCCAGCCAGAACAGCAGTGTCCAGCTCTGCTCTTTCCTTACCAAACACTTGCTGAAGAAAAAACACACAACTTTAGTTCTGCAGAACAGGATAACTTCTCAGCATGGACCACATACAGTCAAAGAAGAGTGAAAATGAGGAACTATTATATGTGAAGATGCTACAAACTGCAAGAAAACATTAACACTGTTGTCTGTGTGCACCCTTGTTCAAAGTTAGAGCACAGCTGAGCTGACTGTCCAAACACTAATGACCAAGGTGTTTGTCCAAGGTGTTTGTTTGAGTCCTCAGCTGTGGACAAACACACCTGGCTAAGAACTGATAATCTGATTTTTTACAGAGTTGTCTTCCAAAGATCTCTAAATACCAATAGTGGCCTAAAGATTAGGTAATAGAAAACCATAGTGTTGCCATTGGGAAGTATTGGTTTGTTTTGTTTTCAATGTGCTTCCAATCTCTTTTCCTTGAAGTTGGCTAATTATGTGTTGGTTTAGCCCTTTGGAAATTGAGTGCTCTTAGACTCCCACAAAAGAGAAATGGCCACCTTTCTCCAGCTTTCTCTACCTCATTACTGCCTTTTTCTTTAGTCACCAGTGCTTACCAGTGATTCTTTGGATATTCCTTGTGTCTATCACAACTAGAAAGCTATGCTTTTAAGGTGAAAGATTGGATTGCAGTTTAACATCTTTGACTGGCAGAGTCAGATCTCTTCAGCAAGAACCACTAATAATGAAGGATTCCTAACATAATGATGAGAATCATTAAGATTACAGATGTTTACTGAAAAGTGGTGCAAGTGTAGTTAAAATGGTTAGTGAAAGATAATGAACCCTGCTGTATGAAATTAAAAGCTGCATTCGTACCTGAGACCTTAACGTCAGGAAACGTGATGACATGCGTTCTTCATAACCATAAGAAAGAAGAATTTACAGCAACTGACCTCTGAGCCTGACATAGATATTTTTTGAAGATAAACTGCTGCTCAGACTCTGTGAATCTGCAGATTATTGGACAAAGAGGGACAGCAGTCCTTTCTTCTGAGTAAATCTTGGATTATTTTGTAAACTGCAGAATTGTGGTAATAATGTAAGTGTAAGAAAACAAAATGAATGAAAGGTTTTAAGGTGGGTTTTATCTTGACAAATGAGTGACACATTTTAATGCTCCATAAACACATAACCCTCACCTCTTTTGCATTACAAGGTAACATATTGCTTTGTTTTCAGTTTACTTCCCACCCTCTAACTTTGTTCTGGTTCACATTACTGCAACTTGCAGGGTAACAACAGAATTGTTGAATCATATGAGAAGGGTCCAGCAAATCGTATTTGTCCTACCAAAATTCTTTCCATGTGTTAAAGCTTCCTTTTTTCTTTTTTTTTTTTTTTCCCTTTTGCTAATTTTTGTCATGTGCTTAATTTTAGTAATTTCTCCCACACACCGGAGGCCAGTGTCCTTCCTTCACCACTGACAGGTTTTGAGACCTTACACAAAGTAACCAAAGCCTGTTGGACTTACCACATCCTTAGAAGAATGTAATCACTGTGCATAACTGAAAGTTGCCCTTGAAATGAGGGGAGAGGAGAAGAGCCAAACAGAAGAGCAAAAAAGGAGGTCTTGGACTAGGGAATGTAATTGATGTTTTGGTTCAGAGATGCTAAATGGTAAAAGAAGTGAATGAGGCAAGAGTTAGTCCTCTCACTGATAGTGGAGATATGATTTCAAAATGACTGGCAAGACATAAAATCAGCAGGCTGAATTCAAAAGAGAGAAAATGTTGCACCTCCAAGATAAACTGAGCAAACTTGTATGGGACAATGCAAGGCAGTGTGGGATTTTGAGCATGTTTCTTCTGTAGACCCTTTGAAGTCTCTCAGGTAGATCTTGGAATCACACAGGGTTTTATCAGGAACTTCATTTGCTCAAAAGTGCATTTTTGTGCATGCATGTCTGGGGACAAATGGTTTCCAAACATTTAATGCCTCTTCTTTTCCTTAGGGAAAACATAATTTGGGTCATTGGTCTCTAAAAAAATTTTTCCAACAATGGTTTTGATTTGCTCAGGGAAAGTGAACGGGAATTCTATTAGAAGCAAATGCATAGCAGGGACATCTACTACTGCCCTTTAACTGCTGGAGACTTTGCTCTTGTGTATTTTATGAACCTCATAAAAAAAGCTTAGAACCTTGTAAAAAATATATATGACAGAAAAGATGTGAGACTTAGCACAAATATATACCACACAGAGAGTGGTCATTTCTTTGTGTGTATCCTATGAAATTTCTTTTTTTTTTCATGTTCTTTTTGCCAGCTTCCCATTGTTTTCTCATATATGAATTTGCTTTGGCTTGGGCCATTCTACCTCCATTGTTGTCATGGGCTTTTGCTCTCACTACAAGTTTATGGCTACCCAATAAAAAAAAAAAATACAGTGAAGATACTTTTTATTTGCAGAACCAAATATGTAGATGTTTGTAAGAAGCGATGCTTATATTAAGTAAACTATAAGAACGTGTGAAATGTAAATGCTTGATACTTTCTGGACACTACATTTTGGAACAGGATTAGAAGTTTTGCTAGCCAAAATACTAAGCATTAGAGAACTGAGGCTGAGATTCAGCACTGTCCCATATAAATTTTGAATATGGAAGGTTTTTAAAACAGTGTTTGAAAATACACTTTTAAATATTTGGATTATATTCGTAGCCAGACCTCAGAAGGATCTTGCATTCTTCCATTGGGCCAAAGACTTGTATTTAGAGGTTGAGGACTCAGTGTGCTTTCTCATGGCCAGTCATCATCCATCAGTACAACTACTGTTATAATTGCCTCTGCAGTTGCTCGTCCTCATTCACATTCTCACTGGAAAAGCCAAAGGCTCTGGAATGTGGATGCTGAAGCATGGCCTGAATTATCTCTCTTTTGCAAGGCAGAAGTTTGCTTTTCAGCACAGTTTTCAATTGCACAGAAGAAGCTAGGCAGACTTTTTTGCACCAGTGTGCTACTTGCTACCAGCATTGTTTTAATTTAACAACTTTTTTTTTTTTTAAGATCTATTTGAGAGTATTGTCCTTTTTTAAGATGTTAGACTTTACTTTTTAATCTTAAGATCACTTGAGTTTCCTGTAGATGAATAACTTATCCATGACCTTCTCCTACTTATTTTAGTTTTCTATTTCTCATGTGAGATGAAATTGTAGTGCTACATTTTAACATATGTGAAAGCTTCCAGGCATCATGGAAGCCACTGTTTAGACTTAGTGTGAATTACTGGCCTTTAAATATCATCCCTGCAACTTTTCCTGGACCCAGCAGCTGCTCTTAGACTAAAACATTGTAGAGAAAATGGTAATTTAACCACTATTTCTACATTGCCATTTGAATTGAGCACTGGAGAAGCCTCTGTAAATGATTTTTTTTTTCCTTCTAAAAATGAATGTTTCGTTAGAAAAAATAATTTCAAATCAAAGGTTTTGAGAGAAGTTGGTAAATTGTGATTTTTCAAAATACCTGTTGTATTTACTTCTGAAGTCATGATTTCAATAGAAAGTTCATGAGCATTTTGGTTGCATTGCTAATGATGTTGGGAAATCTGTAAAAAAACCCCAGGAGTTAAATAATCAGTAATGATGCACTGGTGCAATACAAAGTGAGCTCAGATAGACTATAAAGCAAGCTGTAATAAGGAGGCTGAATAATTACATGACCAGCATAATCCATTGGGTGTGAAGCACTGCTTTCCAAATAGCCAGTGCACTGTGAAGATGGCTGGGAAGTAGTCTGCTTCCACAGGATTCCTTCTCATGAGGCTGTGGTAGGGTAGTGTAGTGGCTGTGTTCTAAAAAGTTAGGTTTGGATTTGTTTTTTTTTTTTGTTCCAGCAATGACATTTCCATCTTATGACAACTTCCAGGTGTCTGAAATTTCTATTTATTCTGCCTTGGAATGAAGACAAGTCCACCCAAACCAGTGGCTCTTTCACATGCTTTCACAAGAAGCAACAACTTCTGTTTCAAATTGAAAAACTGNATGTTTTCTGAACTATTATGTTTTTTGTGGTTTTGATTGGGGGGGGTTTCGTGTGTTTTTTTTTTTTTTTTTTTTTTTTTTTTTGGTTTTTTTTTTTGGTTTTTTTTTTGGTTTTTTTTTTCCTTCTCAGAAAATGACTAGAAAGCCCTCCTACATGTTAAGAACATTACTGTCAAAATTTCTTTCCATGGAACATTTTAACAGAACTGTATTCTTTTATGAAGAAAAGCTCTGTCAAAACTATTCTAACCATCTCCTATGAATGTTTCATAAATATTTTTTAACCATCTTATGTGGATTTGCACTTTCTTCTGGCAGGGTTACGTGTCTAAAATGTGTTGTTCTTCCTTTGGATGGTTACTGTTTCTGTACTGAGATTGAAATGGTACTGTCTAAATCTCTTGTACCCTTCCTGCCGGTTTCAGCCTAAGCCTTTCTCTGAGGTCACCAAGGAGGTCTCTCCAGTGAAGCCTGTCTATCTCTATTTGTTGCAAATTATCTGTTCTCCTGTGCCTAGTCCGACTGAAATCAATAGGTTCATAAGTTCGTGACTGGAGGAAGAATACCCCACCACACACAACACACTCACATCAGCCTCATTTCTTTCAGAAAACAGCTGAATGCCACAGAAGTGTGAATTAGTGCATGTGGTGAAAGACTTTGGCTAAAGAG
Organism: Psilopogon haemacephalus; assembly: GCA_013396835.1. Taxonomy (NCBI): domain Eukaryota; kingdom Metazoa; phylum Chordata; class Aves; order Piciformes; family Megalaimidae; genus Psilopogon; species Psilopogon haemacephalus. Next base: position 202,386 of record VWZI01019104.1, on the reverse strand, counting down.
GCCCTGTGGTCCAGTCCATGCTTTGAACCCTGTTAGAGTCAGTGCAGATAAGCTGCAGAGCCATCAGGAAGGCCAAGTTCAGGTCACACAGACTCAACAGCGAAGCTGTGGCCTTGGGAGTGAAGGATATGACGAATGTTACAAAGACTCCTGGACAAGGAGCCCACACATCTTTGCCACTATTGGCAATCTATGCTTGTTTCAGTGTAATTTTTGCAAAGAGTTACTGAGATTTGTCCCTGGTGACTGCAGGAATATTGTTCACACTTAAACAATGTAATAGTCATTTATAATTTGGTCTTTTCTCAATATTCTGCTCTGTCCTAAATGGAACTAAGAAAAAAAAATGGTTTTGCTGAAGCAGAACTTTGAAATCTTTGCTACTTAACTAGTTTTGAGACTGGTTTACAGTTAGACAAAAGAAAAGGAATTCACAAGTGTCCACTGTTAATATTTCTTTTTCACTCTCAAGCTGTAGTTGTGTCTCTTTTACAGCTGTTTTTTCTTTGGTGGTCTTAAACCCAGAAGACTTCTTCCAGAACTCAGTTGCTTGTGCCAGATGCCTGCAGTGAAACTCAAGGGTGGTAGGAATGGGATCCAGCCATTAGACAACCGCAAAATCTCTTGATGATTCAGAAATTTCATTTAAACAATAAAAAGCAGAGTAGAGATAACAGAAAAGAAAAAAAAAGATGCGTGCCCCTCCTTTACATTCTGTAGCCTACATCTGTTGTAGCTAAAGATTTCATTAGTGCAGCTGTTGTCCTGCGCAGTCTACTTTACCCCTAGTTCTTCCTGTGAAAATATAATACACTAAACCAGGGCTGATTCTATTAGGTGCCCTGTCCTTAAGATACTTGGGTGACCAGAGGGTGATTCTATCACTTTATAGATCAGGCTTTTATCTGTGTAGAGCTTTATAGGATATCTCATACAAAAAACAAAGGGATGGTGGCAAAACCAAGTTAAGTTGAGTTAGCAGCTGTGGGAATAAAGGAATAAAATATTGGAACATTTCTTTTTATGTGCTTGGCAATAAAATTGAGACCAAAGGCCAAACTAGCAGCTGCTTATTCTTATTGAGATGTATATATTTCTTTGGGGGGATCCTGTATCACATTTTCCCCGTGTGATACCCACATTAATCCGCTGATTTCATTGGAGGAGATATCTGACGTTGTGACTTTTCATTGATGATGGAACTGCTCCTCTAGAGCAGCAATTCACCCCTGAGTGTTCCTGGCATGCAAAACTTTGCTGTTATTGCCTATGATATCAACTCTGTAATTTTTAAGTCGGTAGGAAATCATAGAATGGTTTAGGTTGGAAGGGACTTCAAAGATCAACCCCCCGCCATAGGCAGGGACACCTCCCACTAGAACAAATCACTCAAGACCTCACCCAACCTGG
>VWZI01019104.1:169285-200814 GCA_013396835.1 Psilopogon haemacephalus | reverse complement strand
CCTTATTGTGTTGGGGGCACTAGAACTGCACACAGTACTCCAGGTGGGGTCTGATGAGAGCAGAGTAAAGGGGGAGAATCCCCTCCCTTGCCCTGCTGGCTACGCTGCTCTTAATGCAGCCCAGCACACAGTTGCTGTCTGGGCCACATGTGCACACTGCAGGCTCATGTTGAGCTTTTCATCTACCCAGACCCCCAGGTCCTTTTCCTCAGAGCTGCTCTCCAGCCACTCACCACCCAGCCTGGAGTTGTGCTTGAGATTGTGCTGACCCAGGTGCAGGACCTTACTCTTAGCCTTGTTGAATTTCATGAGGTAAGCCTGGGCTCATCTCTCCAGCCTGTCCAGGTCCCTCTGGATGCCATCCCTTCCCTCTAGCAAGTCAACTGTGCCACACAGCTTGGTGTCATCTGCAAACTTTCTAAGGGTGCACTCGATTCCTCTGTCCATGTCACTGACAAAGATGTTCAAGAGCACTGGTCCCAGCACTGACCCCTGAGAGATGCCACTTGTCACTGGTCTCCAGGTGGACATCACCACTCTCTGAGTGAAACCATCCAGCCAATTCCTTATCCAGCAGTGCTCCACCCATCAAGTCTGTGTTTTTCCAGTTTGGCGACCAGGATGTCACGTGGGACAGAGTCAAAGGCCTTTCTCAGGTCTAGGTAGATGACATCAGTTGCCCTTCCCTTGTCCACTGCTGCTGTGGCTTCATCATAAAAAGCCATGAAATTTGTCAGGCATGATTTGCTCTTGGTGAATCCATGCTGATTCCCACCAATCAGCTCTGCTTTGTTTTCCATTTGCCTTAGCACAGCCTTCAGAAGGATCTGCTCCATGCTCTTGCCAGGCACAGAGGTGAGGCTGACTGGTCTGCAGTTCCCAGGGTCATCCTTTTTTCCCGTTCTTGAAGATAGGTGTTATATTTGCCCTTTTCCAGCAGGAACTTCACCAGTCTGTCATGACCTTTCAAATACAATGGACAATGGTTTGGCAACTTCATCTGCCAGTTCCTTCAGGACCCGTGGGTGGATCTCATCAGGCCCCATGGATTTGTGCACATTCAGGTTCCTTAGGTGCTCACAAACATGATCTTCAATTACAGTGGGCAGGTCTTCACTTCTCCAGTCCTTACTTTTGCCCTCTGGAATTGGGACTTTGTGGCTGGAGCACTTGCTGCTGAAGACTGAGTCAAAGAAGTCATTGAGCACCTCAGCCTTATCCATATTCCTTGCTGCCAGCTCTCCATTTCCCTTCTGAAGGGGTCCCACGTTCTCCCTAGTCCTCCTTTTCTCACTGATATACCTGAAGAAGTTTTTTTTGTTCCCCTTAATGTCCCCAGCCAGATTCAACTCCAGCTGTGCTTTAGCTTTCCTACCCTGAACTCTGATTGCATGAACAATTTCTTTGTATTGGTCCCAGGTTACCTGTCCTTTCTTCCACTCTCTGTAGGCTTTCTTCTTGCATGTAAATGTGTCCAGGAGCTCTCCATTCAGCTTCACTTCACTCACCAGCCCTTCTTTGTTGGTGACAATTTAGTCCCGCATTGGACCTGGGCATGATGGGTGCTATGGGTGAGTTAACACAAGTCAGATCACCAGATGCTGTGATTCAGCAGTTTTATCTAGTCAAAAGTGTAGGTTTTCTCTACAAACTAGCAGACTGAAAGTAACCTTCTTGAAGTTTTATCTTTTTCCAGCTTTTTTTTTGGTGCACCTGTTGATATGAAAAAAAAAAAAAAAGTGTTCATGCTAAGAAAGGGAAACCACAGCACAAGAAAACTGTAGAAACTTTAAGCCAGTTACTACAGGATACTGGACAATATATCTGATAGTCTCAGTGAAGCCGACGTGTGATCATATGAATAATCAGCTTTTTCTAAATTAGGAGAATATCTTCCCAGTCTTCCACCAACTGCATCCCTTTTGTTGATATTGCTGTTTCAGGTATGGCTATTAGAACCTCGCTTATGGCATTTTACAAGAAATAATTAATCTCAGTATGTGTCCCTGTGTCAGTTGTGAGCAAAGGTCTTGTGAGTCATCATGAATTTCATAGCTGGCAACAAATAATTAGACATATAGAGAAGGTCTTAAAAGATCACTATAAACCTACAAAACAAGCTGTCACCGGACCATGAATTTTGACCTGAAGTTTAGATCAAATGCAAGTTAATTGCCTACATAATTTTTCTATTTCTAGTCTTGAACTTCCTTGTGCTCCTTTGAAAACCATGCTGCTAAAAAGCCTGGAAATGTTTTGTCTATGCAGAAAATAAATTTAAAAAAAAATCTAAATCCTGACTTTAAGCTTTTTATACTGTGATCAAGAATGTTATCACATAATAATTCAGGGAAATTATCTCCACTTGAAGCATCTTCAAGTGACCACAGATATGTTCTGTCAAATTATTTTGTACATATTTAATGTGTAAGTGGACTTTCATACCCCTTTCTATTTGGGCCTTGCCCCTTGGCCTGTTGTGAGATTGTTTTGTTTCATCTTATTTTTCAGCTAGCAAACAAGGTTATAAGAACAAGCCTTTTATAACTATCTGCTGCTCGGAAGTAAGTATTAATCAATCAAATGCCTTACATGCATAACAGCTGTTTCAAAACCAACAAAAATTTATGGGGACAAGTCCACGCACAAGCAATACTGGGCTTTGGTTTATGTTCTTTATTCAACTGAAAATACCACTGAAGTAAATTGGGCTTTTTATGGAGTGAGAACAGGGACTGTCAAACTTTGATTCTTTTAAATAAAGCTTTTAAATACATTGACAGAATAAAATTCTATTTCAGGCCATTTCTGATTTTCACACAAGTTTGAGGAAAACCAACAAGTTACATGCTTGACATTATTTTATTGAAAGAAAAAAATCGTTTTCCAGGGCTAGATGACTGTTTGAAATGAAAATTCCCGTTAAAACAAAAAAATTAAAGGTTGGCATCGAAATATCAGCTATTCTAAGGATTACCTTTGAATGAAAATTATGGAGAACTCTCATGCTGATTTAGATGTAGTCAGCAGCATATGGAGAATTCTTATGTATTGATAGATAGTGCAAGGTTGTATCTTGCTGCCATAATAATTTGTTTTGCAGATGAGAAGGTTGAAGCAAAAGAGGAGATTTTTTTTTCCTAACTCCTAAAGAGAGTAGGAATCAAAAGTTATGTTAGTAGGTTCATGCTATTTGTGTTGTGTCCTGACAACAAGAGAAACAGCTCTGCATAACTGCTAAGAGAGAGAGTTTATTTGCTTGGTCATAGTTCTTGGAGCACAGGCATATGAGCTTGTATCTACTTTTCCAAATGGAGGTAGAAGTATCCCGTAGAAGTTGCATTGCAAATAACAGCGTTAGTAATATATAATCTTTTCTACCTGGTGCTTGTATTGAGATTGTTGATAACTCTAGAATGGGTGTGTTTGCTTGGAAGCACAAAGAGAATTCAAAGTTGCAATTTAGCCTCTATTTGTCTAGACTACAGAATAATGTTGACTTCTGCTGGACTTCTGGAAGTCATCTGGTCTAACTTGCTCAAAGCAGATCAGCTTCAAAGTGGGGACCATTTCAGAGTTAAACCAGGTTGCTCAGGGGTCAGATAGCAATTCAGGAGGTTTGGATGATAGTTTGAGCAGATTTGTACTCTGGGAGAGAAGTAATTTTACTTCTAATTCGGGTAATGTGGATAGCGGAGTTTTAGTTATAAAATGTCTCACAAACTTTGGCTTTTGAACTGCGAATGGAAGTCATTAACATTCAGGCTAAAAATGCAACATCCATGCAAGCAGACAACTGACAGAGCAGCACTAAATGATATCAACAGCTGGTTTGTCAGAAGAAGCAGCAACATGAACAAAATTAGCAAATGATTCAGCAAGCAGTAGCCCTGATGCAACACATAGCAATGCTGCCAGCATCCTAGCACAAGTGCTAACAACCGGGTTAGTGAGTCTTTTAAAGATGGAGTATACTTTGTGGTCCCTTCCAGCCCCTAACATTCTGTGATTCTGTGATTCTCTCTTTCCAAACAGTGGCAGTAGCCAAGTACCCACTGGTGAACTGGCCAAGTCTGTCTACATAGCCGTGACCACGTAGCTGTGATATGGGGCTGGAGCCTCGTACCATGCAGAGTTGTCATGAGCAGGACTCATTACCCCCTAAGCATCTCCTCATCTTTTCTCTAGTCCATGTGAAAATGTACCCTCCTATTCAGACAGGCCATACTGAACTGATGTGACCTAACTGAAGACATGCTCTGGCAATGATTCTAGGAAAGAGACAGGTCCCTGGGGAAGGTAGTTGTATATAATGGCTTGTGATCTCTGACTGTGGCTGAATCTGAAATACAGCAGGGTGTGAGTTACAGAGCTTGTGCTTGTGGAACAATGTGCTCATACAATCTTGACATGGGATGATGATTTAGCACTGAAGCACCATGTTGAGATGATAACTGGCTCATGGGGAGCTACACATTGACTATGGCAGCATTTGGATCACCTCAAGAAAAGTTAGAGGAAGCTTGGGATGGGATGCAAAGACTTCATTTTCAGGCACTATCATTGCCCTAGTTGTCTATGGGGCCTGATGGTACATCCACCTTCTGTACTAATGGCAGCAGTAGCCTTGTGGCCACCTGATAAGCTGCCCCTCCTGCCAGCCTCCCGCTTGATGAAGTGAAGCAGGGAAGACCACCAGGGACCAGCAAGGAGCACATGCAGCCCAGAGCTGCGTCTAGGAATGGGAAAGCTCTAAGGAAGCAATCCACAAGTATTTGGTTTTACCTGGTGGTGTAGAGAGGTTATCTATTGGTATCTATTTGGTCAGGCATTGGAACAGGCTGCCTAGGGTGGCGGTGGAGTCGCTGTCTCTGGAGATGTTAATAAAACATGTAAACATGGCACTTTATGACACGTCTCATTAAGCTATGAGGTAGTGACAGGACTAGGGGGAATGAGGCAAAGCTGGAGGTGGGGAGATTCAGATTGGAAATGAGGAAGAAGTTCTTCACCATGAAAGTGGTGAGGCCCTGGAATGGGTTGCCCAGGGGTTTGGTTGGGCCCACATCCCTGGAATTGTTTAAGTCTGGGCTGGATGAGGTTGTTGCCAGCCTCATCTAGGCTAGAGTGTCCCTGGGCATGGCAGGGGGTTTGGGACTAGATGATCCTTGTGGTCCCTTCCAACCCTGACTGATTCTATGATTCTATTCCATGTCCATGGTGACGTTAGGTTGATGGTTGTACTTGATGATCTTAGAGGTCTTTTCTGATCTAAATTCTATGATTCTATGATTCTGTTGTAAACAGACTTTGCTTCTATGACTGTGAAAGAGCTAAAAAAAATGAGCTGAATGTTTTTGTTTTAGAAATATCCTAGAGGGATAGTTTTGTTTGTAGTGTTGATATTGTAAGATTTCAGAGAAAATTGCTGGCACAAAGGGGAGTGGATTTGGCCTAAAGCATGGGGAATTTCTCCTGGTGGAGAAAACCCACACTTCAAGTCATCCCAAGAGTAAAATCGAGTCTGCTAGGCAGTAAGAGATTGCAAGTATTAAATGCAAGAAGATTAATTAACTGTAGCCTCTGAATGAGACCAGACAGGCAAACTCTCAGATATTAGAATCATGTTTGCAATTTTAGACACAATGTAAAGATTAGACTAATATTAGCAGTAATGTGAAGTACCTGACCAGAAGGACTGGTTCAGAAAGAAATAGGTTTGTAGTGTTCATAATTAAACTGGAAAACTTTGCATCTTATGGGAAATACAAAGCCATAGCAAGCCATGTCTAGCAAATACCATGATCTGATCATAAAGCATTTGCTGTACTGGTAAGTACTGGTACTAGTACCTTGATATATTTCAGGAATGACCAAAGGACATTACAATCACTCAAAAATACTTATATAATGTTAATAAGTTGTTGAAGGAATTGTAAACATTTTCCAGAGATTCACAGTACACTGTGTAACTGCTTAACACAGGATAACCTGTACTGAGAAGTGACAGCACTGGGAGAGGTAAAGGTGAAAATGTATCAGTATTGGAGAAGGAGCTATGAAGAGAGAAAGCAAGGGAATTCACGTTCTACCGAATGGCTTTTTGTTTCCTGAAGATGAGAAATAGTGTGTCTGGGCTCCTGCTTAGGAAAGGAATGTGGTATCATGGGAACTGAATATAATGAAGCCTTGGAATATAATAGAACTGTGAGTGTATTTCTTGTATAGGATAATGTCACATGTTCCTTCCAGAGCTTCATCCTTAATAGAGCCCTCATGTGATCTTGGGAGAAAGGAACAGGAAATGTGTAAAAACCTATTAGAATACTTTAATCTCTATAGTGGCTCTCTGCCCTAGACAAGGATTTAATCTATGATGTGTTGCATTGCCCGGAGGGTAGGGGTACTTGCATCACATCATTCTGGTGATTTCTAGCTGGCTGTGCATCCAAATGCTGGCTAAAGCTGAATGAGGCAATTCCCATAAAGAGAGAGAATATCTATGCTTCATTTGGGAAAAAAAAAATATGCCCTATGACCCCTCATCCCTGCCTTCCTCCACCCCTGAACAATCTACATGGGAAATGACAATCTACATATTAAAATGTCATAAATCAAAACAGTTGTGAACCTCTCATCAGCCGTAGAGCTTTCTAGTAAAGAGATGACCTTCTGTCTTGCTCAAGAGGATCCATAGCACAGAACATGGGATGCTAGTCTTAATGCCATCAGCTGTATTTGTATGACAGGTAAGAGAGAAAGTAAGCTCTTGAAATGCTGAATGGTAACAGCTTCCTGGAAAAGAAACAACATGCCAGTTTTGTCCACTTTCCTGGATCTGACAGCATCTTCTACAAGGTTGGCGAAACTTGGTAAGGCTGAGGCATCTTGTGAAGCATGGGGTATTGTTCTTTGGTAGGATACAATCATGTTTTCACAGGGTTATGTGAAATATATGATGCATTTTTCATGTGAAATTTTTGGCTTGGAGCTATTTAGGTCACCTCACCATGAAGATCTAGAAAAAATAGTGAAATGCCATCAGCGTCATTTTGTTATTGCTCTGCTACAGTGTACTGGATGTCTGTGATTGAAAGATAAACAGTAGCTTTCTGCCTGGGAAAGCTGCTGTTTTTAATCAGCATATGCACACACTTGAGGTAAGTAAAAGAGTATGTGACAACTTTTACTTTGGAAAAACTCACTCATCTTCTCACCAGCCATGTGTAGAACACTTGCTGAGCAAAAATGAAATTAAATCTATTCAAAATTTCCATGTCATCCAGACTCAAATTACCAGGGAGGAGTAATCTTTATAGCCAAGATGAAAAATAAATGATTAATGGGAGCCTGGAAATTATTTATTTGAAAGGCTATGAGCCCAGCCCAGGTTTTGATAGGAAGGGAAATTAGTTTCTCAGCGTGCAGGTGGGTGTGTAAAGGAAATAATCCTTTGAAAAATAGCCTTGGGACTTACACCAGAGACTAAAAGTTATTTCTGAAGTTGGGTCAGTCACTAACAGCAACTCACTTTCCAAGCTGGATGCCACAGTGGGCTGGATTCATGGTTTTTTAGTGTTGATCAACATCCAGGTTGATACCAGGATTTCTTGTTAATCACATAGAAACAGCAAAGTCCTTACACTTGGGTAGTGGCCATCTGCAGGAATACATGCCATTATTTTGGAAATGTCCAAATAAGATACAAAGCAAAGCTGCTCTTCCAGAAGGCTGCCAAAAGGACTCAGCACAAGGAAAAATACAGCAGCTGTGCTCGTTGAGAGAAATGTCTGGGGTGTAAACATAGTGTGGAGGCATTAAGCAGAATAGTTGTGTTATTCAAAGTATTAAAGTGGTCCCACACTTTGCTCCTTCCATAGTTACATCCTGTTTTGCAACCTCAGCTTCAACTTGAGATACCACTGAGAAACATGCTGGTAAGGTTCTGCCTGAGATACCTTGAAGGGGAACGTAAGGAGACAGGTGGACTTTTTGAATGAGGTGATTTGTTTTTTTTCATGTGTAGGATGCTGTTAAATAAATCACATTGCCAGCTCCATAACTGAAAGACAAGCTTAGAAAAGGATTTGGGAACAAGAGAAAGAAGAACCATTTGGAGGAGAGGAGAAAGGTCTAAGCAAGGCTGAGAATGGGAAAAAGAAGGCAGTCAGCTTATTGACATTGGAGGATATAATTTGTTAGGGAAGCTGAATGTCTAGGTTTGGCCATGCCTGTGTTTTCCTAGATCTTTTTTCCTATGCCTTACATAAATCAAAATTGTCCTCTGGATCTCGAGGATCTGATACTGATCAAGTGACAGGTTAAAATGCTGAAGAAGGTGAATTCAAGCTTTGAAGTTTCTGGTGCTGAACCATGTCAAAAGTTTCAGTGATTTTTGTATCCCTTTGATGCAAAAGACTTCTGCAAAACTGTTAGTGTATAGCTCATGCACAAAGTGAGGTGGAATTGCCCTTGACAAGTACAATCTGATGCATATAGATTCTGTTTGCTCATGATTCTTGTTCATTGAGTTAGTAACTGCTAGTAAATAACTGAAAAAGCATACTGCTTACTATAAAATAAATAAGCAAATTACAAAATCTGTGATCTGTACATGTAGGAGCATTATGGACTTTTAAAAGCCTGTTTACAGAGTTCAGCCTAACACTATGAAAGCTGAGCATCCACTTGGAGATCTTAAGGAAACAGAGGAATTTTTTCAGTGTTGTCATTGTAAAAAATGGAAGTGCAATGGCTTTCTTCTGGAGAAGGCTGTGTGTGGATATGCAGTGAGCATATCACCAATAGCACCTTTGCATCTCTTTCTGTTTGCCATCTGGAGCTGTCCAACAGAAGTCACACAGGTGCTTTGTGATGTGTCTGGTAGGAGGACAATCCTCTAGCTGATAGCAACCAAGGCACCCATGATTGTTTTTATGTTTCTTATGCATGGAGGAAGCCCTGGCATACTTTTCCTCCAAACATTTATCTTTCATAACAGCTTATAGAAAGAGATCAACTTCCCTCAGAATTTTCATCTTGAAGAAATCCTGACAAGCTGTTTCGGTTCTAAATCTGAATGAAAAGACAACATAATAGAAGCTTTTTGTGGCTGATTAGCTCAGAGTTTTTATGAGACATAGTTATTTGGTAGAACAAAGTAGTTTGGGCAAAACCAGTTTGCCCTTCCACACACTTCAAATAAGTCATAGAGAGCTGTGATCGTTTCAGGGCTGCTAACTTATGATTTGCTTTTCAAGTCATGGTCTTGATTTGGTTGATGTATCTTTTCATGCCAGTCATTTCCACCTTTGATCTTATCTTCAAACAGAAGTGTTGTTGATATGCCATTTCAGTGTCATGAACTCTTCACAAATCAAGACTTTCTAATTTTTTTACAATAAAAAAAATAACCTTTTCTTAAACACATAGAATGAAACTGTACTGATAGCACTTTGACTTTTGATTTTGGCATATTAAACCAAATGAATGCAGTTTCTTCTGTGGCTTTGTACTGGAACAATAAATGAGGTCAGAAAAGACAATTCAGACTGAATATTCCTCTGTGAGAAAATGAGATTTAGTTAAAATAGGAATAAATATCTGGATCTGTTTTGTGGTCATGTCCCATGGTGCCCACAGTTCCAAGACTCTCCTATTTCATTCACACCCCAAGGATCTGGATGGCATCTGCATTACACTGCAGTCTCCTCTGATGCTGCACTGTTTTATGAGAGAAGTCTGCCAAAAAAAAAAAAGGGTTTAGGAATGCAATTGTTGTGAGACACCAAGAACTGCTCACATTTGGCCATAGAAGAGATTAATTTATTCACACTGATGGATATTGGTATTTCTCTGGACACTATGCATCTCCTTAGTAATAGCCAAATAAAAAAACAACGTTTGGGAGTGACTGAACATATAGGTCTTTCACATTTCCTTTCTGAAGAGTATCTGTAAGAGAAGCATTCAGAGTTATTACAGAATAACAGAAAGTGAGGCATTTGCATCAGGTGTTCTACAATCGTAGGTAAAAAAAAATTGATTTAGTTAAACTGATTTCAATGATATTTTCTCATTTCTCAAATCGTTGCTGTGGACTGAAAGTTTCTCCCATTGAGCTGCCAACATTGGTCTTTGACCTCCAAATCACCCCAATCACTAATGTGTCTTTCTTCTGGTATGCCAAGGTAGGGCACTGTTTAAGACTCTCATCGTGAGGAATCCCAGAGTGCTAGAAATTCTATGGTAGAGAAAGAGAGCAAGCTCTGGTCAAGTGATTGACTAACTTCCTTTCTGGGCTACTCTGTCAGGGGTAGATTGATGTTATGAACTGAGGAATAATGCTGTAATGTGCCTGAAAGGGAAGAGTAAAAACATTGTTTAGGTTTAGAAAATAATGTTAAAACCTCTATGCTTTTTCAAGCCTTGAAACTTTAAAGAGCATACCTTTTACTCTTCATTACTCAATACATGATACCTGTATATTTTCTGAATGGAGATGACAAAATGATTGGTACTGAAGATAACATGCTTTCTTATCTTGAGCTTCCTTTATCTAGTAAGTTTTCGGTCTTGGCTCAGTATTGAACCTATTTAGAAAGTTGTGAAGGAGCCTTGAAATGTGACTGGGTGATACTGCTAATTTGATGTGTGCTTGAGGAGGAAGAGAGAAATAACTGCCTGGTACATTATGTCTTGAGATACTAGAGATGAAATTGCTTTGATTTCTGCCTAAAATAGTTCTGACTTAGAAAGGTGGTGGAAGCTCCATCCCTGAAGATCTCTAAGGCCAGGCTGGATGGGGTTCTGAGCAACCTGGTCTAGTGTGAGGTGTCCTTGCCCATGGCAGGGGGGGTTGGAACTAGATGATCCTCCAGCCCAGATAATTCTGTGGTTCTATGAACATGTTTTCCCTATATGCTGATTTCAGCATCAAAATACTTCTGTTGAAACCAGCATTTCAAAATGCTCAGTTGAAGGCAACAGTCTTAAACATATCAGGTGCAAGCAATTTCTGAAGATAAGTCTTTAGTGAAACTTAAATACCATATTACTCCTTACTTTTCACCGTTATCAAATTCTTCTGTTATGGTTTCTGTGGAAGGCTGATTCTCTTCATCCTCTGATCCAAGAAGTTATTATTTTCATTCACTCTAAGAAAATAAACTCAACGGAAGTATATATAAACATTTGCTTCAAGTACAATTCAATCCAGCATGTACAGAAGTCTTTCTAATGACTGCAGTCTGATAATATCCATTCAGTCCTGTGGTAAATGTAGTAATTTTTTTTAAACCAAACAAACCAAAAATCCCACACACAAAAAAAATCAAATTCAAACCTAAAAGACAGCAGGAAGGCTTTGGTGAAAAAGACCATTTTGGAATTTTTGAAATTAATCCAAGTGTTGCTGGTTTTCTGTTGGATTACAGAGTTGTGTTGCGTGTTTTACTTTTAGCAGTTCACATATGTTCAGAAATATTGATCTACATTGAGTCCTGTTTGATCTTTAACACCAGGTGCTTGTTTCTGACATATCTATGCAAATTCTTCACAAGAGTAATTTAATTTACTTGATTCCTAGCAAGTTGCTGCATTCTCTGACTGTATTTGATGTACTTGCTGTTTTGCAAGTACATATGCAGGGGTATCTGAACAAAACCATAAAATAAAGGCAATTCTGAAAAATTCTAGTGAAATCAGATGAGTTCAGAGGGCACAGTTCTTCCATCACTGACGCAGCATAAGTCAGGGTTGTGTGATGTGATATTGATTTTGAATGAATGCAATAAAAATCCAAATGAGGTTGGTCAGCTGTGAAATGAAAGGCTTTGCAGATCGTGGTCCCATTTGCTTGTGATGTGAATACATAACTGTATTGTACCAATGTGTAGCTTAATCAATTCTTTTGAACTATGACATGAATGTGCAATTATTTGAATGTAGTACCAAGAGACACAGACTGAGTTAGGAGTTGAGTGAGAAATCTCAACAGTCACTTTCTCTCCCTTTCAGGATAAGCAAATCCCATGTGTCATCACAGCTTCTTCATACCTCGGCTTCTTATTTCATGCTCATAAGATAGAACCTGAGCAGGACTGTGTGCTGCAACTTGCCATGGTCTGTGGGAGAGGGAATGCCAAAGGGACCCTTGGAGTGACAGGCTTTTTCAGTTGGAGTTGGTGTACAGATTGTCAGCTTGGCAAAATTCCAGAAAGCGCTACAAATGGCACCATATGTTAGAGTGGTCCCATCACAGTAGACATCTGATTTATCTTCCTGTCTTCTCTTCGTGCATTAATCTCATAGGGATGTTTCTCAAATGTTTTTATTCAGGTCTCCTGCTTTACCAGTCAAACCAAGTCTATACAAACTCCTTTTCTGGTTAGGTTATCTTGGTGATGTGTCATGCATCATGTCCCTTTGCTCTAGCCAAGCTCACATCATATGCCAATCTTAGGAGGTTAAAAAATATATGTGGTTGAACCACAATACCAATTTCCAAGACAATATCAATTTTCCAAGAAAATAGAGATGTTGCAGAGTGGGATGCCAAAGTATTCTTGCCATCTAGGAAGAGGTATTTGGGTAAATTAAATAGAAGTTTTCTGTAGAGAAGTCACAATGTCAGGTGTGTTTGGACGAGTGGTGAATTGGACTTTAAATGACTATTTGATATCCTAATTGTTTATAAGAGAGGTAGCTTTGTTATTTCCCAATGCCCTTTGCTCAGCTGTTTCTTTCTACTTGTGCTAGTTGTCACCACTCACATACGAGTTACTTATGTGTAATGAAAACAGTAATACACAGGAAACTGAAAGTGTCTGGTGTGTGTTTCCCCTTACCTCCTGCTGCACATGTGGAAGGAACCAGCATTTAGGTCTGGCATTAGCTGTCAGTAGTGAGCTGTTGCTGCCTTTATTGCTAATTCCTGGTGCTTGTCCCACAGTCAAGATGATGTGACATAGATTCACGGCAATGTCCCCAATATCCAAAGAAGTATTCAAACCAGAATAGTCAACAATTCAAGAGGAGGTTTCATTATTTTACTTTTGCCTGCTGAGTAGATGAAGTATAAATTCTATTTTTTATTGCTTCTCCTAGTGCATTAGGTGTGAAAATTTATTTAATAGCACCAGATTTTAAGAAAATATAAAGAAAAAGATCTCTTGGTATAAACTGACATGCTTTCAATGATTTTTCTAGTGGGAGAATAATTTGCATGAAGTGAGGGTCATACTTACAGTCTGAATTGTCAAAGATCACAAATGTATACCAAACCATTGAGCCTTTTGCATTCATATTCAGTGCATAGGTACACAGACTGCAGTGTAATGAGGCTGGTTTAAGAGAGTATTATGTTCAGGGATATATAAATACCTGAGTAGATGCAGGCACATCTGTGAACTGGCCAAAATATCCCAGGATTACTGAGCAAGGAGAGACTGTGGAAGCTTGTTGGATTCCCAGTTTGTAAAAGAAATATCTGAAGGTTTGGTTCAGTCATGTGCCTTTGCCAAGGGCAAAATGGACCTGAATGTTACATCATGGTGAGCCTTCCTTCATTTGTATCCATCTGCTTGGAGCCTTGGAGTGGGTAATAAAAAAAAGTTGTCCCAGCTCTGCTCTGAACCCCTATACTGGATTTGTGAGGCTTTTTTACTATCCTGGCTGAAAAAGACCCAAGAGATGAAGCTCACATATCTAAGGGAGCCCTCTCCACTAAACACAATTTTAGAATGCTGTGTTGGGTTGTTTTCCTTTAAAATTCAGTACATCTGAGAAGGAAGGGAAGGGTGTTATTTCTCATCAGGAAGATCACAGCTCTCAGCTGTATACTTTTCTCATCAAAAGAAGCCCAGAGTAAGATGAGAACCAAGTTAAAGGAAACAATGGGAGTGTAAATGTCATTTAAACATATATACATTGGCGAGACATTCTCTTCAGAATGTTAGGAAAGTTTGCTGTCTAAATATTGCCTTTCCTTACTCATTCCCTGCTCTGCCTAGTTCTGTTCTCAGCCTTAGGACAAAAAGTGGGTGCGGTGCACAATACCATGCAGTGCACCATCAATTCAGTCTTTTAAAGTCCAGCTACCACTCCATGCAGAGCAGTTGAAAGGCTCTACCATTAAGCAGGCAGGTGGAAGCTTGGCAAGGAGCCCAATGCAAGAGCTAAACCATTGCATGCATTGCTCTATTAAAGTACTTTTTAGTTTGGAAATGAGAAAAATGCCTTAGGCAGACCATTCTCAAAATAGAATCATGGACAGAAAGCCAATATAAACATTAGAAGTTCTTGAAGTGCATTTGTTTGAATCATGGGTTTGAATTGACTACTTTACCACTGTCAGACAGTGCATATAACTCACTAACAACTCTCCAGAGACTTCTCAGTTGTTTGCATGGAGAGGCAGAGACTGTTCTTCAGAAACGTTTCTGTAATATGGCTGTTTCTGGAAGGTAAAAGGTCAAAAGCAAAGGTCTAGAAACCTAGCAAATAAAATACTACGACAGCCTTGCCCATCATCTGTGATGACAGAAGACTCTTGGAGCTATTAGTGGGGTTTTTTTTGTTGTTTTGTTTTGTTTTACAACAGCAACACTAATTTATTTTTATTAGAAGCCCCAGCTGTGGTCAGGGTTCCATTGTTACAACCAGTTGAGGGGCATGTAGTAACAGGAAAAAACCTCTCTGAAATACTAATGCTTTATTCTGAGCAGCAAGACTGTGTATAGGAGGTAAGGAGGAGTCTTCTTCCTACTGTACAATTGGAAATTCTGGCATGCAAAATTTTACAAGTTGTGCAAAGCCAAGGCCACCCACAGGCCAGAAACTGTAAGCTGGGGGTTGTAAATCTCTCATCTTTAATGAGATGTCTGGGTAGAGAGAGTCTCTTATGGGACCAGTTTAAAAATCAAACAGAAAAAGTACTGAAAATGTACCATAGCAGGCATACCATGTGGCATGGTCAGTACTGCTGCTGCAGGCAGCACAACATTTCTGTGTACTAACAATGTGTACACTCACCTTGGTCTAGAATAAAGTAAAAAAGGGATAAAAAAAAAAAAAAAGAACAAAGTTTGCTGAAAATGCAGAGCACACAGTTCTGAAACTAGAGTTTTCTTATGTTCTCAAAAATGAAGCAGCTCTAAGTACTTTTACTACTATGAACCACATTGCTGACACGTGCCTCCGCCACTGCATTAAGAATGAACATAGGCATCTTTTATGTCTTCTGGACATAAAAGATGCTAACATTGTAAATCAGCTTAGAGTTCCTTGACCCACTGTATTAGGTGTTTCCCCTAACGCAAGCAGCCATGCAGGTGCTCACAATTAGTTGAGAATGTTCCTGAATTTCACCAGGAGGTCAAATAAAAAGTTCAATGAGAGGGAAAATAATCTAGCATATGGTGGCTGAGGTGACAAAAAAACAGTGGAAATTAAAATGAAGAATTAAAGAATTAAAAAAAAAAATGGTGAACTTATAATATGTTCTGTCCTCCCTCATTCCATATTTTCTCAAATACGAAAATAGGATATTCCAGATGGAACTAAGTTTTCATGATGACAGAAGGTTGTTTGTGCAAACCAAAAACACCTTCCTTGGGTTTAGGAAGATGGTATTCACAGGCAGCTTTTGTGTTGCTATGACCCCTGAAAGAACTAAGTTTCAAAAATGACGCAGATAATCACTACTGTTGACCTGCTTTAGTCACTAATCAGCTAAACTGAGCTATTGCTTGAGGAAAAGCAGCAAACTTAATAGAGGAAAAACTGTTCTCATACAGAAAGATAGCAGAAG
Organism: Psilopogon haemacephalus; assembly: GCA_013396835.1. Lineage (NCBI taxonomy): Eukaryota > Metazoa > Chordata > Aves > Piciformes > Megalaimidae > Psilopogon > Psilopogon haemacephalus. The sequence goes on along the minus strand of VWZI01019104.1, from coordinate 185,003 downwards.
ACTATAGAGAAGAATATCTGTGTTACTTAAAATAAAGGAAGTCTAATTTCTTCTGTCACCTTCACCATTCTCCATTCTTTTAATGGCAGCATGAATTGACAATGTTAGGATAAAGCCATTGTCACAGATTTCCTAACACATGATGCTAATACTGTAAGGCTGATAAAAGATCTGCAGGGAAAACAAGAAACTCTTCTAAGAATGAGCGTGATACATTGTCAGGTAAATGACAATGAAAAGACTTCCATCAGCTCCAGTTAGACTCGGTTTTATATGTCATAACTAAATGTATATTACTGTTCTGTTTTCCTTTTGCAAGCTGTCTCTTTACTGGTAGCGCTGTTGACGAGTGGCATAGGAAGTGCAGGCTTGGAGTCTGGCTACACCAGAATTCCTGACGTTATCTGACTAGGAATAGACTTTAGGGCAAACTGTTATGATTTTGTCACTCCTCTTGACTGTGCAAGGGCTCTGTGAGTGATGAACCCTTCTCTCCATAGTGTAATTATGTCCTTAATTTGTGTGATCTGAATGAAGGTGTTAAGCAGAGCATCTTGTCATCAGGTACGAGTTTGATCATGGACCCAAGTGCATGCTTGTGCCTGTGGTTTGGCAAGTTTCATCTTCGTGCAGCGGAATGCAGCTTAACATCCTTGAAAGAAGCAAAATAGCTCACAAAATTTCTTCCTGTCCATGTTTTGAGGTCCCTCAGAATATAGCACTACAGAAAAAAAGCAGTCTGGGTGAGCTACACTGGCCCAGACCTATGGCACACAGATCAGCCACCTCTGATACCACCTACTGAACCCTTTGATGCTACCAATAGCAAATGCATTATTTCTCCGTCTTGTCCTATATGCCATATGAACAAGACACATGGAAAGGAAAGGAAGATACCAACTTATTTAGGTATTAGGTACTAAACCAGGTTGCTTCAGGCCAGTCACATGTAACTGGAAACAATTTATCACAATCTTTTCCCAAAATATTCATGTTCATTCTTAAGTCTTTGCCACTGTTAAGTATGAAATCCCCTCAATTTCAGGTAAAGAGCATCCAAAAAATAGCTTTGAAGCTTGTGAATCAGGAGGCTGCCTAAGTATGCCCAAAAAAGACTTAAAAAAAGAAAATTGTTTTACTTCTCCTTGTTGCAACTATGTTAGTGAAATTTGAAAGTAAATCCTATGTAGTTACTGATAGGATGTGAGAGTGTTTGTACATTCAAAGTTGTGGCCAGCCCTGCTAAATTTGCCACACCTGCACTAGGCTTTTTATCAAGGAAGGAGCTGGACTTGCAGAGGAAGTATGTCCATGTTGCTTTTATAGAGAGTTGTAAACTGAGGAAAGGCAGGACTAGGGATGTACTACTCTGTAAGGGTGAGCTGTAGTGGTTCCAAGCTTGAGGTAGAGCACTTTTTACAGGATGATGATATTAAATTGAGGAATACTGCCTAGATAAATACTGTTCTTGTGAAGGTCCCTCCTGAAGAAGAAAAAGTGTGGGAAATCACTGAGGTTTCCTGGGATCTCAGAACTTTTTTCACCTTGGACAGGAAGAGACTACTGAGGGCACTGTTGAGAGCAAGGAGGAAGAATGAAAGACTTGGCAATATGCTTGAAGCCCTGGTCCTTCAGTGACTCTCTGGTGGCACAGGAGTGAAGCCTGGGCAAGTGTACTGCATTGCCTGGGACAGCTGAAAAGCAGCAGCAAAGCGTAAGAATGAGTCCTGCTAGGTTGGGTTTGGCAATCCAAAGTTACTTTTTTCCTCAAGGCAATATTCCTTTGAAGTTCTGGGGACTTGATTAACTCCTTTGCTGTTACCTGTCTATGCATGGTTGGCAGATGAAATCTGCAGCTTGTGGAAATGATGCACCATTAGCGGATGCTTCAAATGGTAAGCACGTCCTGTGGGGCCTGCATGGGGTCTTAAAGTGCAGATGTCTTTGAGAGGCTTGCTTGGGATCAGTCTCTAATAGCCTTATCAGAAATTATGTGCACTAGATGGCTTTATGTTATCTGTGTGTGCACAAGAAGTTGTGCTCCCACTATGTGCAGAGCCGTGACAATCATGCCACTTGCTTATCATGGCTCTGTAGTTCACCAGTGTGCATTCTCTGCACACGAGGATGGAAAAAAAAAAAACCGGACAGGGCTGAGTCCTGTGATGCAGTCTGATATTTGAGCCTTTTGTTAAACTGATGGCATATTGTTAAAGTCAGTGAAGTAAAAGCTTTTATCAGAACAAGCAGTGGTGCTTTGATTTAAGTACAAGGATGTTGTAAATCCTGGGATACTGTGAGTTCAGGAAAGGGGTGACATCACTTGGACATGCCTTTTAAGCAGGTTCACCATAATCTGCAGACATTTATTGGTCCAGATGAGATTGCAGGTGGCTAGTGTCTGACCTCCATCTCCTTTGCACTTTGAAGAATTAAGACAGATGTTGATGCATACTGTTGCTATTGACTGGAAGGAAATTTTGCTGCAGGATGTAGCTGCAGGGTGTAAAATTTCCTTTGTCTTTCGTTACTAAGACTAGGTAGAATATATTGAACTACTGGATCATTAACCATGGCTTTTCGTCATTATGTGCAAAGCAAGTGCCAGTGAGTTGCTATTCCACAGGAAAGTCTGAAACTTACATAAAATTCTTATTCTTTCCAAATGCTTGTATCTGAGCTAATTTAGAGGAAGTAATAAGGATGCTGGTGCTTGATGTTTTGCTAGAAAACTGTCCTGGACACCCCAAATTCCTTCTTTCTGTGGGTTTATATGGGGGGAAAAGAAGAGAAGGCATGAAAGTGCTTTTCCCCTATGCCCTGCAGGCTTGTGGGGGAGGGGGAGGGAGTGGGGTAAGGGGGCAGCAAAGGGCCCTTTCGGTATGTGTGGAGGCTCATGTTGCCAGCCTGTGCAGAGATTTGGGCTGGTGATTGGCTGGGTTTTCGTGCCCAGTATGAACTGGCAAATCAGACATAGCATAAATAGGGTAAAGGAAAAGGCATGAGGGTTCTCTGCCTGAAAAGTTCCTCACCTGAAAGATTCCCACCTGGAAAAGCTCCCCGTGTTTACAGAGTCCTGTCTTCTGAAGAAGTCTCTGTTTTGGGACCATCCCAGCTTTGGATGGCTTCTATCTTTTGCATGGCTCTTGGGTATTGCACTGTCCCTGCCTTTTGGACAGTCCCCCACTCCTGCACTATCTTGTGCAGTTTGTAGGCTTGGCAAGTTCTGGGTCCATTTTAGAGAACTGCTGGTGGCACCCAGACCCGATGGCTCTGGGACCTTCCTAACAGCCAATGTCCTGTCCGTTGTCCTGGCTGGGGAGGTTAAAGCAGTTTGGTTCTCCCTTGTTGCTGTGGAGACAGTGTGGCTTCCACCAAAATTCCTTGTATTCTGACTCAGCGGAGCACAGAGTGAATCTAGCAAGGAATCATCAGTGATTATCTCCTCATCGTTGTAAGTAAAGCCGTTCCACTTAATTCTCTCCTTAGCCAATTGATAGTGGGGTAAGAAGCTGTGTTTACAGCTTAGCCTTTTCCATTTTCTGACCTCCTAAATTTCTGAATTTGTCTATAGCACCTTTTGAAGATCTTCCTAATCAAACTAAGCCTGTAAATAAATTAAAACTCATTCTGTATATAGTTTTGGAGCCAGGGACTTCAGGGAAATAAAATAGTTATGTTTTTATAATTCCTGACTTGGCCACATCAATCCCCTTGCTCTTCACAACAAAAAACATTGTAAAACACCATCTGCACTGATGCTAGGGAGCACTTCCTTGCCCAAGCCAGTTATAGATCCAGGCCAAGTTGGGCTGATGTGTGTTCTGTTTGTATTAGACTATTTGCTGTATGTGATTTGCCTTACAGAATCACTTTTCGGTAATCGTTTGTGTACTCAGACTAGTGATGGTGCTGGTCTCTGTGCCTAGGGAGGCATGCAGCATGCTTCTCTGTATTTCTGAGGAGGATTTTTATTGCAACTTTTTTTGTACTGAGCTGAGGATATTTTTATTGCAATTCTGTAATATGCTGTTCAATTAATTTAGGGTGCCACTTTAGAAACTTCTTTCCTCTCATTATAAGGATGATGGGTGGGAATTTAAAGAAATGAGAAAAGGTGTTTTAAAACTATAAGACCTTCTATCCCTTTATTCTGCATAACTGATGTTGGTTAATGGTATTTAATCATCCCTCCCAACTAATGGGGCATGTGGAGTGATGAGGAGCAGTCTAGGGAATGCTAGTAATTATCTTGTGCAACTAAATGTCCAAAAGAGTGAATATATACTCATTTTATGCATTTTAAACCAATACTTTGGCTCAAGTGATGAATCATATAGTAGAAATCTGTTATTTTCTACCTTCGTATTGGCTCCAGAAGCTGAGAAAGGTCTTCACAAATAACTTCTTCATCAAATGTTTTTTCAGAATCTCAAAAGAACATCAATAAGAAACAGAGATGGTGCAGGGTAGTAAGTAGAATGCGCATGTGATAATGGAGGAATAATATTATGTGACACTTGCAACTTAAAGAACTGTTTTTCTAGCCTTGTGACATAAATTCTGTGGGATTTCAGTCCTTGAAAATTTTCAGGATCCAGTGAGACAAATCCATGAGAAACTTTGTCTAATTAAACCTTGCCCAAACTGGAGTTTAGAGTCTGACTTCCAGAGGATTTTAATAAGATTCCATGATTTTAATAAGAGTGCCCAATACCTTGGTACCTATATCTCTGTGTAGCGTGTGATATATGTTACAGTATTCTGTCAGGAGATTTCTGATTAATTTCTGAAGTAATTTACAATGAAGTAATCCTTTAAAAGATTAAGAAATATTATACTGTGCAATATCCTGTGCTGTTTTTCATACCAATGCTTGGTTGAATTAATGACTGCTGTAAATCACTTGAGCTCTGTGGGTAGTTGGTTGTGACACTTGATTTCTTTTGTATATTCACATCTGACACTTGGTTTTCTTAGTACTGTGTCCAACATGCAGTGTGTGAAGGGAGATTAAAGTTTTGTGCTTCTCTATTAGCTTTTAAATTAATAATGGAGCCTCTTTCTAACTTGGGCTCAGGTTAGTCAATGGCAGCCAAATAAAATCTGTGATTGCTTCCAATCTTTCCCTTATTGGTGCTATGGTTTAAAAGATCCTCTGTGTACATGAGAGCTGTGCACCTTTCATTTTGAGATAGGAGTCCAAAGTGCCTTCAAGCTGGTGAAATGTAATAGACTTCTATCAACATTTTGCCTATTCAGAAGTGTTTGAAGGTTGACATACTGAAGATGCAACCTCTGCCAGTTGACTAGGAGGAAGTACCAAGCCTTGGGTACACATAATCTTGTGGGAACAGTTTACTTCTGGAAATAAGGAAGTATTTCCTAAGACTGCTGACTGCTGGGAGACTATACCACAAGATGAATAAGTCACTTGCTTTTTTTCTGTTCCTAAACAGCTGTTTCCTGGTTATGGTGGGAAAGAGGGTAATGGACTAGAAGGACTTTTGATTTAACTCATTATGGCTGTTGTTATTTCTGTGTAAAGTAATAGCTGTTTGGATCTATGCCTAACAATGTTTGGTAAAGGAAGACCCAGACAAATGATACAGCTGGGGATTAAGGGATGTTGCATTGATGAAGAGTGATATAGGTAGTAATACTTGACTGTTGAAATGAGGCTTACCTGCTGTTCAACAAGTACTGATGCTGTTCAATACATGTTTCTGGATAAAATCTCTTTATTTTACAGTCTTAATCATATTGTCCTAACAATGAACAAAATGGCCATATTATGTGGACCACAACCTGTCAACAAGACACACCCACTGTTCACATCTGGCAGCTCTTTTTAAAAAGGGAAATAACAAGCTCCAAGAGAGCCAAACTAAACCCTAAAAGAAGACAAAACCAGAAAAACCATCCAGATGGGTGTGACACTGTGGCTATTTGAAACAGACCTTTTTTGAGCAGGTCTCATAACACATTTGTCTCAACCAGAATCCAAGTCATCAGGTTTATGGTAATAAATGATGTGAGCAACTGCCTCCCCTTCTGTATGTTTAGGTTTCTTTAGATTTGTATTTTGAGATGAAGGAAGGAATAAATCTGTGGTTGTCTAACCTCAAACCTCTGATGCAGAATTCTGTCACTTGTGACAGATAACCTGTTGTGGGTCTACTAACTACAAAAGGTATAGATTAGCCTGTTACATCCCTTAATTTAGAATTGTCTCAGACATATTTGGGGCACTCAAGCTACTCTCATGGTCCTCAAACCATGAGAATTTAATTGCCTCCTAAAATATAAGGACTAAGATGATCAGGATGCCCTCTAAAAATGTAACTGAAGTTACTGAACAATCTTTAGTTACTTTTTTGCCTATCACATGATTGTGAAGATGCAGTTAGTTCTTTTTAGCCTTCCTGTTTGCGCCCCATTACTTACATCGAGATGACAAATTTTGGAGTAAACAATCTTGTTATATATTTAATATTTCAAGACACTGTTATGAAATATACTAGTTGTTAGATGTTATAGTGGAGGAGATCTTACATTTTTCCTCCGTATGGAAACAAAGACATCTGCTAACTTTGTTAGTCTAGTCTGTCTCTTGTAGTACTTTGTCTGACTTTCCAAGGCTGCCACAGTCAGTTAAGACTCGCAGCACTTGCTTACCTTGAGTGAGATTTTGGAGTGTGTGGGTTATTAGAATGTGTGGGTTTTTCCTCTCTAATATGCTTGTTTGGAAGTTACTGCTGTGTTCTCTCCACCTTCGGTCATAGAGAACAGAGTGGGTAAGCAAAACTTTCCATCTGTTTATGACACAGGTTTATGACATGCAGTATTTTCAGTGTGCACTAAATGGATCTTATTCTGTTTAAGTTGGTTGATGTTCAGGAATGGAAATAAAATTACAACAATGATCCCTTATATATATGTTAAAGGTGCTCTTTTCTGCAATAACTTGAGAAAGCATGTTAATGTGTGCTCTAATGCATAGCATGTTTTTAATTACAGTTTATCTGAAAATCCTCTTCTATCTAAGGGAGAATAGAGGCATTTAGTCTAAACAGACAGTCAGGACTAATAGGTAAACAAGGAGCTTTAACTGTTTTTACATATTGAAGACTGGGCAAAATTTGGATCTTTCATTGACAAAACAGGTTGTGGGATTTTCCTCTGCAGAGGAAAATTTCACATTTCTGTTTTGCATAGTGCTTCTCCACAGAGTCTTTCCCAAGTTCACAATTAAACCATTGGATCTCAAATTCTCTTTTTCCAGTATTGTGTCTTCCTATATTAAATAGTTTTTGTATGTGTGGCTTATAGAGGTCCCCAAAAACGTGCTAGGAGTGGGTGTGAGATACTTCCATAGTAAACTACTTCCTAAAGTATGGCTTCATGGGTTTATAAATATGTTGCAGAAATGCCTGTATCATGGTTTAGGGTCATGTCTGTCAGGTGTCATGTAAATACAATTCTAATTAGTGTTCTTAGTGGAAAATCTTCCATGCAAGGATATGGTTTTCTTCTTTCCTGGGCTAGTAAAAGAGAAAACCTTTTGGATTTGACCATCCTTTTCTCTTGAAAGGGTGAAGGGAGAACAAGGATTCTGAGAAGACAAGATTAAAAGTGGAGACTTTTGCTGTCTTGCAACACAGGTTGTGCTGTCTAAGTGTGTAACAGTCAAAATGTACTTGAATGAAGCTATTTCCTTCCATAATATAAACTGATGACAGTGTGTCCAGTGTGTCACTTCTAGTCATGATCTTTCTCAGTAGGTTTTCAGAGTCCAGCTGCTTTTTAGGTATCATATTGTGTCCTTGGGCATTTAAAAAAACGAACAAACAAACGAAAAAAACCTCAGTGGCAGCAAGGCTCATTGTATTTTATAGGTGAAAGATGGTGAAAGATTGATCTGTCAGAGTGGTGAGTTGCAAGAGCAAATACAGACTGGAAGACACACTGTCTGTCAGAAAAGGTTCACAAGATATCAGCAACCTATAGCAGGTCAGGGAACGGACTGTGATGAATTTGTGATTGGCAAAAGTCTAAGAAAGTTGAAAGAAATGTCTTTTTAGTGGAGGAAGGAGCGACTTTTCTTTTGCATTCATTACCTTTGTTGGATAAATATGTATTTCCTTAGGAGGTGCTCTGTATTTGCAGACTACCCTGTTTGCCAAGGACTGCTCTAATCAGAACAATAAATATTTGATTTTGATTGAAAAGCCAGTAAATATTTGTGTATAACTCATATAAATGGCTAGAGGCATTTTAAGCTACAGCTGAGCAGAGGTAGCCCTGCACTGGCATTTCCAGAATGTTGTCTTCTTTTTCTGAGAATTAAGTTGTATGATTTGGGGAAATAGGATGAGAAATAGCTGCCGTGCTCTTCACCTTCCAGGGAATTTTAGATAAGCACAATGGTTGGGGGAATNCATAGAGAGAAATTGTGATCCAAGGTTCTGCACTCGCAGCCCACCTCAAATTCTAAGGTTGCTTTGCACAGTACTACTTGAAAATGTATTTTTCATGGGGAAAGAAAACAGCAGGGCAGACGGGTGGCTATTTATGGTGTCCTGAGAAAGATAGTTGCTCTTTATTCCTTAATTTATTCTGGGGATCACGGTTCTTTCTCTGTATTTCAGGTTTTCTGCTTTCTTTCCAGGCACATATATTATCTTTTACTTTTCTTCATCTCGCTGGTATCCTACAAATACGTCTAGTCTTGCTTGATGTAGCAGCAATTGTATGGATTCATTGATTCATCCGTCCTTCTATTTTGTTCTCAATTCTTTGTGGCTTCTTCAGTCATAACTACTGTAGTCAAAATGCCTTCTTGGTTCTCCTGTTTCAGTAGTGTAGTGGGTTTGCAGTGACCTGCCCCCCCACCTTTTAAAACCCCGGCTAAAACTCAGAAAAACACACTGGAAGTTAATAAATGAAGCTTTATATTTACAGAAATGCAAATATACAAGCAAATATTTACAAGATGTAACAAATATTTACAGAAATGTACAGTAAAAAAAAGAAATACGGACACCACACCCCTCCTGGAAACCAAAATCCCCAAGAGAGGGAAACCAAACCCCCTACCACCTTTCCCTCCTTCCCGCAGCTTTATCTCACCACTTGATGATGCTGCAGATAAGCTGAAGATCGGTCAGAAAAATAAGTGGCAGGAAGGAATGAATGGTTTTAGTGACTTTACTCTGAATTAATTCAAAGGCAGAGAGACAAAGGAAAGAAGCTGCTGAAGCCTGCACGGACCCAGAGCCGACTGACTGTGCAAGCACACTGGCTTATCTGGATGTTTTGGGAACATTCTCAAAACAACTTTCTTTCTTCTCTCTCAGTCAAACTGGGTGAAGCGACACAGTGTTTAATTTCTCACTCAAATTCTCCAATTAGCTCAAACCAACACAAGTAGAAACACAGCACTCTCCAAGAGTTGTTAAACTGATGTGAATTCTGGGTGCAAGTCAAGCTGGAAATGATTTGTCTCTCAACTGATTGTTAATATGCTGATGTAGAGCCTATGCAATAAGGTGAGTCTGCTGCAGCGTGGGTTCAACAGCATTATGCTTCCACCACTGCTGATAGGCCTTGCAGGAGCATGAAAGGATGGGTTCTGCTGCTCCTGTTTGGGGACAAGTGTTTAAGAGAGGAGAAAGCTGTGAGTGTTACAATGAAAGAACAGTTATTGTACTCATCAATGAGAACATTCATGTTAGCACTGACAGTGCAGTTCACTTCTCAGTATGCATGCAGCATTTTTGGCTGTGGAGAAACTGTTCTGCACACATTCCTTATTTCATGCTTGTTCATCACAGGGTTTATGATATTGCTCAAAGCACCTTGTGCAGACTGCTGTATTCCCAGGACTTTTTCAAAGATTATTTTTCTTGAAGCATGATCCAGCAATTTCTCCAACAGATTTCTAAAATGTGAAGCATGTCTGAAGGTAAGACGTGGAGTAGTAACCAGTCACCAGTAGGCAGCATATGAGTTCCCTATGAGCTATAGCCAGATTTGTACCTCACCAGTTCTACTCTGTAGAATGTTTGTCTTCAGTTGTGTTAACAGGCACAAGGATGTGACACAAGTGGCTTCTCTCTTCATAAATATACCTGCATGAAGTATTTGCAGGTATCAAGGCAACTGTCTCTTACCTGCCTCTGTAACTTACCTACCTTGAAAAGCTTTATTCCATAGTGTGCTCTTGCAGTTTGGCAATGCACAGTTGGTGACGTTTGTTCATATTTGGTCTCAATGAATGTGAACAGCTGTTGGGCTTGTTCTTAAACAAACCCTCCCTGGTCAGAAGTATGAACGTGCATCTCTTCATCAGTGGTCATTTAGAAACTGTGGTATGGTTATTTATGTGCTTATCTTTTAAAATTAACACCTAGGTGACTTATTAGGTACCAAAATTTAGCAAGTCAGGTAATTGACCTAGATTTTCCTGAAAGTTTTCTGTTGAAAATGTTACGAAATTGCTAACCAATATCTTTTATCCAGTCAATTCATCAACCTGTTCTGAATGAAACTCAGATAATTTCGACTGTTCATTATCGCAAGGTCAGTAAAGCTAAACATTTAAAATATAAAGAAAAAAATAAAGGTGGTGGACACACCTGTGGGTATCTCAAATCATCTTGAGTTACATAAGTCTCATGCTTACATAGAGTGATTGAAAGCTAAACTGTTTTCTCAAACATTTTGATGTACCTGCCTGGAAGGTGTAACATAACAATAAAACACCTATCTTGAACATGCTTGTGGTGAAACTCTCTCTGCACACTGAAAGTCTGGGACCAGACCTGAGGAAACCCCAGACCCGAGGAAACTCCAGACCCTAGGAATCTTCAAATGTTCTCACTGTATGAATATTTCCATGATGTGGACTCTGTGGCTAACCAATCTCTACACAAAAGAGTAATAAAAAATGCAGCTATGAGGAGTGCAGTTCTTCTAGAGCATCTTCTGACAGTGAGCAGGATCAAATCAAGCTATTTTGCTCCTTACAGATTATCTTTTAACCTGTCCTTAATTCTTCTGATGTTGGATGTTCTGTCCAAGAAAAAACATTCCTGTGCTTCGTTATTCTTTTACTTTCAATATTTTCCTGAATATGTGTAACTTAATCATATTTCTATTTGTTCTGACCACCATGGATTAATTCTTTTCCCTTTTTTTTTTTTTCCAACATCTGATTTCTCTTTTCTTTAAGCAACCCCAGTTTCTCAGTCTTTTTGGCAGCTCATGATTTCTGAACTTTAGACTGTTCCCATGACCCTTCTCTGGAGTTCCTCTAAATAGTCCAAATCAGGGCATAATTATTCAGCTGAGGTCTTGCAAAATGAATGAAGATGCCTCACAATTTTTAGTTCTGGCTACATGTTCCAAGATGATGGTTGTAGCTTTATTCAGAAGTCTGTCTCCCTTCACATAGCCAGCAGTTCTGCATAGTCTTAATTTCTTCTAGACATAAGCTGGTAGTCACACCTGGAGTACCAAATTTCCACTGACATTGTTTTTACCGCATACTTTATTAATTTAATTTGGAACTCCTGTCTTCCAAAGCAAATCCCCCTCTATCTGCTACGACATCCATATAAGTTACATTGTATAGACAGAGGATCTGCTCAAGTTAATGCCAGTTTAAATGTTGAGAACTGTGGTTGAAATGAAATTTCTGATTTAATTCCCAGCTGGTCCCTACAGGAAAGGTGTACTAAGAGGTCTGCAGTGGATTTTTGAAGATGAGAAAACCAGGGGCCAGAAGAATTAGCAACTTGTTCAAGGTCATGAAGTAACATGGCAGGGAGGCAAAGTCAAGTCCCAGCTGTGTCAACTCCCAGACCAATGCCTTAACCACAAGCCCATCTTTGTCTCCAGCTGAGCCTTTCTGCTTGCCTCCTGGGTAGAGACCAAGCCCTTGGTGAAAGATCAAGATACAGTGTAAGCAAACTTATGTTTATTTTAAAATGTGGTGCTCTGTAGGCTCTTAGATAGTCATCATGGCTGCTGAGCTGCTGGAGATGGTGTGTGTCATGAGGTTTGTGCTGCATTGGCATGTGTATAAACCCTGTGACAAATACCAGCGTAGCCAACGCAGACTGTAGGAAGCGGGAGGCACCTCAGCTGGGTTTGATTACCACTCCTGTATATCCTGTCAGCTTGGGGAAAATCTGGCATTTAGATGTTGGGAAGAGTGGAGAGTGAGAATAGGAAGGAATTAGTGGTCATAGGGAGGTCAGACTGTGTGGTACAGCTTGTTAATACTAGTCCTGAAGCCACACGGGCTCATAAGATGTACTGGCTTTGGGAAAGGTGATGCGCTACTCCATTTGGATATCTGTCCTATGAATTCTCTGTGAGACTTGCCTAGACCAGCTGTCTTGCTGTAACGTGTCATGGAAGTAGAGGGGTGATTATGATCCTCTTTTCTTTTTTTTTTTTTTTTTTTTTTTGCCTAGTTTTCAGAGGACATCTATACCTGCTTCACTTGTGAACTGTCTTGCAAACGTTGATGAATCATGGGGCCCTAGGAAGGTGAAGCAAATGTCAGTGAAGGACAGCCCTTCTGATTAAGGATAGTATCTCTTCTAACTAGATTAGTTCTGTTCTCAGAGATTTACTCTTAAGGAAAAAGTGACATCTAATTAGAAGAATATCACCTGTTTTAACTACTTCAATATAAATCCAGAACAAGGCCATCTCTAGGAAGAAATGTCTACTAGTGATTTAGAGGAAAGATCCTACTCTAGTCTTGTTAGTAGTGGATCCAGCATGTCTGTGTTGCCCAACTATATAAAGTGCTAGGGTTAAACTTGTGCTGCACAGGTTCTGAGTGGTATTGGAGTGTTCAAAATTGTAAGAATGAGAGGTAATGGTGTTTGTGGAACATGCTGTGATGCTTGAGAGAGTTATCTATGCTCCACGCTCCTCTGAATAGAAGAAACAAAGGGTTAATGCTACTTTTTGGGAAACAGGAAATGTCCCAGCTGGAAAAGATTATATCTGCTGTGTAGCCTAAGCTGCTCAGATGGGAGACACATGGCTGAGAGTAAGACGTGTTGCTTAGCTCCAAGGATATGTTATCAGCAAATGGACCTTTTGCACAGGTTAGAAGTCTCCCTCTGTACTTAAGTATGGGTGTGCTGGGCTATTGGCAGTGTGTCAAATTGCATTTAGCCTTGTCCACTGCCCAGGAAGAGGCATATGAAGTAAAAACTGCATGTCTTTCTGCATCTGGCCAGCAAGCTGGCATGACTGCTGCTGTGTGGTTTTAGAGCTGTCTAATGCCTCACTCTTCCTGCCCATCTTAAGGTAAAATGTTGATGTGAATTGTTGAGCAACATGGAGTATTCAAGGGAGGGTGCATGACCAGAACCCTACTGTCAAACAAACTCATGCAACTTGACAACTGCCAGGGGCATGTTAATTGTGGCTGTATTTAATTAGCAGGGCACATGACCTCTGCACGAAGTCCTAGTTCATAAGTAGTTACAATATGTACAAGTTTATTCTGAGTCATTACAGCAGGTCCCTGTTTCCTCTAAAACAAATACAGCTGTGGGCATAATCCTGTGTCCGGCAGTGGTTAGTACCAGGGTCTGTGTGCAATGCTTCCTAACGAACAGCTGTGGGACAGGCATCTCCAAAATACTTCTCTGTGGCTATTTCATTTTTAAAAAGGTATTTGCTGCTGAATCCATCCTTATTTTCTTGTTTTCTGCTCTTACATGCTGAGGCAGGAGTTTCTAGAAATGTTCCATGCTAGACACCTGCTTGACCTATTTTTCTCCATCTCTACAAGGTGCCTTGCAACCTCAGTCAGATCCTGGAGTTTTTCTTTGGACTCTGTATGCAGCAGCTGTGGAGCATCAAGGCTCAGGCACTAAGGCAAGGCTTTGATGTTGCTCCAGTGATACTGCTGATAACACCTGATTGTTTTCCATCTAGATCTCTTCAGAAATTGAACTTGATCGAACACATGTTAGGCCCTGTAAAACTAGACAAAAGCTTCTCCAATGGGGCTAAACCAGCAGTTGCACAACTTTGGGTTTGTTTTCTTAAATATTTTTTCCTTTTTTCTCTCTCTTGCTGGGGGCAAGGGGAAGAAGCAGATGTGGGGAGACATTTCACACTGGGGAGTGAACCAATCACATTCCTGGTGATTAGAACTGCATAAAGCAAGATCCTTTTGCCTTTGGGTAGGAACTCTGGTATTACTGCAGGAAAGCTGCAGCTGAGTGCTGTTCAGTGACCTGTATTCAGCGGCCAATTCAACTCCATCTTTTGCAGCAGAAGGACTCTTTTACCAAACTATCCCCTGTTCCATAAAAAGATATGTCCCCAAAGATTTAGGCTTTGGCAATTTGGGAGAGAATGAAGAATTCAATTTTGAGCACATCAACTAAAGTTCTGGAAAGCAAAATTAACAACTATTCATACAAAATGAAGATGGGCATTTGTCCCACAGCTTACTTAACTACAATAGCCAGAGGCAGTTGTTCTAGCTTCTATCAGTGCTGAATCTGAATCTTGGAGTAAAATGTGCCTCTGTAATCACATCTGGGGTCAAATCTATGGCTTGTTTTTTTCCCCATCAGCTTGAGAGTATTTTGTTTAATATTTGCACAAGAATAACCATGGACTTTCAGAGTAGTTTCTCTCACATATCCATGGTTTTAGGATCCACTCATACACATGTGCTAGTTTCTTTCTTTTATCCCTTGTATTAAAATTGAAGGAGTGGAAAAGATTACAGCATGGAGATTTGATGGGGAAATGCCAAGTCTGCCACAGACAGGGGAAATTATTTAGTGGTTCCCTCTGCCACATAAAGGTCTCTTGAAAGAGTGGAGGTCTTGCTACCAACTGCCCTAAACCCAATGAAAGGATGAAATCCTCCCCTGAGATGGGGGTGGATACTTAGTCTGTTTGCCACTTAAAAGGGCTGCATTGAAATGGAACTGATCCATAGGCTCTGCTGCTTAAGGGTGGATGATTCCTATTGAATGGTACTACTCAGGATAATTAGAAGTGGCAGTGCTGGTTCCAGTTGGCTTTCATCTACCCAAGCAGCTAAGGGACATGTACAGCTTCAAACCCTGCAATAGTTCAATTGACTTGATCCTGTGCTACTGAAACCAATGGCAGAGCTCCCACCTTGACTTTCATTACAAGAGGATCAATATCTGCAGGAGGATATCAGGATATGAAATGTGGTGAAGACTGCATTGGTGGGAACTACTACTGTGCTTGTGAAATACAAGTATCTGTACTATACTGTGAAGTTAATGCTGAAGTTTCCCACTTATTATTCTGACCAAGAATTCACAGTTTTGTAATGAGCAGAAAGATCATTGGCAGCACAGACAAATGTCTCTATACTTCTTGGTTCATTTTTAGCATGCCTTGGTTCATTTTTAGCCTCAATATATGACTCCAAATTTTTTTTCCCCCTGGTTTAGTTTGGTTTGGCTTGCTGAATGGGCCACTTACTGTCCTCTTCCCTGTGAATTTTACCAGAGCTCCAACACATCTCAAATACTTGAGGCCCTTGAAGTTGTTTTTTTTTTAGATTTGTTTAAGCGTGATGACACAAATGATGTAAAAGCTTTTGCTAGATAATTATTTGAGCCTTGACATCTTTAAGTGTTTTCTGATGTTCTGCAGCTCAGTATGTGACTGGCTTTTTTTT
>VWZI01019104.1:129597-168913 GCA_013396835.1 Psilopogon haemacephalus | reverse complement strand
CAAGAGCATGTACCTGAAATACAGCTGATTTAATAAACCAACTTTGCACAGTTGCAGCTGTGATCTGCTAGGTGAACACAAGCTGGGACAACAACCTGACTGTGAGAAGGTGGAAAATAAAGGTGATCCTGGCTCAACCAGATCAAGGAGAGATGGTGACCTGAACTACTGGCTGATTTTAATCTTCCCCTTGCCTCTTCTCTCTCCAGTTGCAGAAACACTTTATTAACAAACCTTGCTGCTGCAACCGGGTAAGACTCTAACCCACACAGGACGAGAAGGAGGAAAATAATTCCATTTTGAGTTCTTGCATGCTGTTAGTGCCACACAATGGGAGGGAGAAGGTGATATTAGATATCACCTAGTGCTATAGGTTGTGCAACTGCGGTGCTCAGTGGCCTAGCCAAATGTAATGGGAAGAAAAATATTATGAGATTCTTAGCTGATTTTATCCCCCAGTTGAGAATAAAGTCCCTTTCTTTACAGATGAGCAAACTCCAGTCCAAAACAGGGACTGCATTTCTGCATAAATGAAGCTTGATGGATAAGGGAATGTAATGTTTTATGTGTGATTCAGCATTCTGCCTCTCCAAAGGTTATTCAGCTAGTCTAAAGTATAATATGCTTGGAACAATGACAGCACCCCTTCTGTTATACCGTAGAAGCTTTTGCTGTATTTTGTTAAGGATCAGTGAAAAATGAAACATTACTCCTTAATCCCTGAAGAATCATCTAGCAGAGCAGTTGAAAAGCACAAGGAATAGTGAAGAAGAAAATAATGGACTGGATGTTCAGTCCAACAGAAAGTCTTAGGTGGTGACTCCTGTTTTGTTATGAATAGAAATTTCTGTGTAGTCTTTTAATTTTGCATTCAGGTAGGACAATAAAGTGTCTATGTATGAAATTTTGCCAGGAGTCAAACTGATGGTTAGTTTATATGCGTAAATAGAAGTGATTTCCTTTCTATCTCTGCGCTTCATAGAGTCATAGAATTGTCAGGGCTGGAAGGGACCTCAAGGATCCTCTAGTTCCAACCCCCCTGTCATGGGCAAGGACACCTCACACTAGATCAGGTTGCTCAAAGCTCCATCCAGCCTGGCCTTAAAGACCTCCAGGGACGGAGCTTCCACCTCCCTGAGCAACCTGTTCCAGTGTATCAGCACCCTCATGCTGAAGAACTTTTTCCTAACATCCACCCTGTATCTCCCCATTTCCAGTTTTGCTCCATTCCCCCTACTCCTATTACTACCTGACACCCTGAAAAGCCCCTCGCCAGCTTTTTGGTAGGTATCCTTCAGAAACTGGAAGGCCACGATAATGTCTCCTTGGAGCCTTCTCTTCTCAAGATTGAACAGCCCCAGCTCTCTCAGTCTGTCTTCATAGGAAAGGTGCTCCAACCCTCCAATCACCCTCATGCCCCTTCTCTGGACATGTTCCAGCATGTCCACATCCTTCTTGTAATAGGGGCTCCAGAACTGGATGCAGCACTCCAGGTGGAGTCTCACCAGAGTGGAGTAGAGAGAGGGAATCACCTCCCTTGACCTGCTGGCTACATTTCTCTTGATGCAGCCAACGATATGGCTGGCTCTCTGTGCTGCAAGTGCACACTGCTGCTTCATGTTGAGCTTCTCATCCACTTGTGAGTGATGTTAAGACTGAGAAGATCAATCTTATTGTATGGAAACAAGCCTGTATGTTTTGTGGCCATCCTATCAGAAGGGTAAAAGGCATCATCATTATAGTGATCATGAATACCTCAGCCATAGGAATTTACAGATGCCATTGGCTCTTCTAGTAGAGATGGTACACTTGTCAAAAGACTTTCAGATCTTCATAAGGCAGTGGGGTAGGTAACTCCTGCTAGGATCACCTTGGGGACTGGCATATCTGGTTCTTCAGGTGGCTCTGAAGACTGTACCTTAACCAGAAAATTCACTTTCTTGCAAAACCTAATGAGATCTACAATGTACCATAAGGTATTAAGAGAGCAAGAACTTTAGGATGGGTTGAACTTCAGGAATACACTAGAATATGAGATCTACTGATTTGTTTCCCTTCACTTTCCCAGCACTAGCATTCTAAAGTCACTTATGTGCTGAAAATTCTCACCATTGGCTTATATGTGTGGTTAAAACATGGCTGTGCCCTGCTCTGCTGTCATGGTTACCAACCGTTGGGATATAGGAGGAATTAGGCATTAAATGCTGGCTTGATGTTCCTCTTAGGAAGAGCTATGGGCCATGCAGAGCTGTTGCTAGAGCAGGTTGGTGTGCAGAGAAGCTGGCACCAGTTCAATAAAGGAACTAATGCTGTCTCCTTTTTGACTCAGGAGGATTGTGGTCTGGAGAACCATCCATCCAGATTACGCCTGAAAGTAATTTTGAGCCTGTGCCAGATAATTATCATTCAAAAGGTAATGCTTTACTTTCATAAAGTAGGTATCATGTGTTCTACCGCTTTTTTTTTTTCCTAATTTTGTGTGTCTCATTAAAAGGTAAACCAATATCATACCATGCTATTGACTCGACTGCGGTATGCCCTATATTTAGAACGGATGCCACAGAATCATGTTTGTGCTGTACCCTGGCCAATGTTTACTTTTAATGCTGCCATCTGTGCTTCAGTGTTGCTGTCCTTTGAATACTTTTCCAATGGCTGAAAAGAATCCAAAGCAGGAACTGATAGTTAAAAATTAGTTGTAATGTCTTTGACATGCTGCCTATTCCCAAAGTGCTTGCAGAGTTGGATAACTTGAGACATGGTGATGGAACCAGATTATAAAACTCTAGAGAATTAACTCAGCTAAAGGAGACCGTGACAAGAAGATTTTTAAAAACCCAGTGAGTTCTGCTTTTAAACAGAAAAACAAAGCTGCAAAACCCTCCTGCTTCAGACGAAATAAAATTAATTTCAAAACAGTCAGTAATAAAAATGCATTGCTTATGAAGGACTCTAGACAGATAAGTGGAAAGAAGGAGCTCCACATCTTGAAGCATGGGCCCTGTAGCTTTATGGTTTGGGGACAAGAAGGTCTTAAGACACTAAAGGATTGCCTCCAAATGATACTGCTGAGGAATGTAGTGTATATAAACTTACCTACGTTCATCTGTGTGCTATCCCAAGTCTCTTCTCTCCTTTGGCAGAGTTGAGAGAGTGACCATCAGGGGGAAAACTGAAGGTGCCTTTGTTAGCTTCCATGGCAGAGTTCTGCTGCTTATGATGTGCAAAGATAACTTAGGAGAGAAGTGAATCCACCCTGGTGAGGATTGAAGAGATCTGTTTTGATGTGATCTACATTACACAACAAATTTGTGAGTTCTGTGTTATAGCAGCACTGGAGTTTGTCCACAGCCTCATTGAATAGCAGATGTGATCTACCTCAAAGCATGCAAAGTCTTCGAGCCAGCATATTAGCTGATTTGACTGAGTCTCTACCTGAATACCCAGATGCAAATTCTTCCAGGAAGGAAACACAGAATTTCGGGGCTGCCAGTCTCTAAATGTCCTACTGAATGTGTGCAAAATGCTTCTGGGTATGTTGCTCTTTATTGGCCAAATTGAGACAGACTACATAACAAATAATTTAAGTCGGCAAGTTACGGAAGACCAAGGCTTGCTTGAATTGAGTATTGTTTGAAACATTAACTGCTATTATGATTTAATGAATCATGGATGTCCTGCTGAGCTTTATGTATAATACTGGTTTGTATGCTCCAGGTTTTTTAGTACTTCAACTGTACTAAAATTCAACAGTACAGTTCAAAACTATAGACAGACAGATTTGGAAATGTGAGTTTGTGTCTGGTATTATGCAAATGTTTTTCCTTCTGATTTTGAAATTATCCAGCATTCATTAAAATGAATTATCAGATGGTTAATAAATAAGCAAAGTGATCTGGTTGACCACCATTTTAGAAAAATGCATAACTATAAAGGGGAAACATCTCCAGTCTTGTCCAGCTTCCTGTTCAAATTTTCAATGCTGTATAGAATAATAATATTTAAGACTGATACTTTTTACAGACACTGAAGGCATTCCATAAGTTACTTACCAGGAAGAGAAATGTTACATTAATAGAATTCTAGTGGGTGAGTTCTGGACAAGTCTTCAGCTATTTGTGCTCTTTCTTGGCTTTATAGGTGGTCTAGATCTGAAGTTAGTGTAGCATAATGGTAGGTGCTATGATATTTTTTCTTGTAGACCTTGATATAAGTGAGAAAACCGGAAGAAAAGGACTTCAAATGCTTGCCAGCAAACTAGAGATACTTATGCTACTTATTCTTTGAAAACAGACAAAGCAGACAATACAGAGGCCCTGGAATGGGCTGCCCAGGGGGCTGACTGGGGACACTTCCCTGGAGGTGTTTGAGGCCAGGCTGGATGAGGCTCTGTCCAGCCTAATCTAGGGTAGGGTGTCCCTGCCCATGGCAGGGGGTTTGGAACTGGCTGATCCTTGTGGTCCCTTCAAACCCTGACTGATTCTATTGTTCTATGACATGTGCTAAAGAAAAAAAGGAGTGTAAAATGTTAACCAAAGATCTGTTTCAGAATATTCTCAGCTGGTTAACCAGAAAGATAATTTTTAGATGTTTTAATTTATTTGTGTGCTGAACAAAGTGAAAAACTGCAGGGTTTAGGGGCTGGGAGGAGAAAGAAATTAGGTCTGCTCTCTGATTTGTTGTGCTCTACCAGACTTCTGACTTCAACTGACATATGACTGTGCACACTGAAAAGGCAACAATTTAATGACACAGGTTACAAATGAAAAAATAAACATGAGAGCAGAACTTATCTTGATCAGCACCACAACTTCTTCTTATTGATAGTTGTTCATACAATAACTCTTTTCTCTTGCTGTATCTTCAAGATAAATTGCTTTGCTGTGACTGGTGTCTTTGCTCACAGGCTAAGAATTATTGAACCATCACTCCTCTACTGTTTACAGTCTCCTTATATAAAAGGACAATTTCTCAAGAAGCATAATTAAACTTTCTTACACTTTTTACTTCTGTCTTTGAATACTGACCTATTTATTGTGCCAGTGTTTTGGTCAGCCCTGAACACAGTGGGGTTAAATGCTTGAATCTATGTGGGGGAGAATATGCAATTCTGAGCAACTGACTAAAGCCTTCTTAAAATGTTCATGAGATGGAGGTAGGCTGACTAGCTTTGACCATGTGAAATGTTAATTGTGCCATTCTCTCCTAGGGAGTGAAAACTAATGGAATCGATAAAATTTGGAAAGTATATAGGATATCAACAACAACTGAGCATTGCCTATTGCCTTATCCTGTTAGTAGTGAAATATAAGCTGCTACTGAAAAAGGAATTTGCAGTAGGTCAGCAGATCACATGGAGCTACTGCGGACAGATTCAGTGTGGCAGTAGATGATGGGGAAAAGTGAACTTAAGAAAACCTCTGGCTCCTTTCCTAAGCATTTAGACAGCTGAGTTACTGGACTCTTGCTAGAGGCTGGATGCGCATCGTATCCAAGTGGGTGAAAAATTATCTTGTCAAGTTATTTCCAAGAAAGTACACACTTTGCATGGCTTCAGATTTCTTTCTGTATCAGGAGACATGAATTAAATTTAATTAACATTAATGCTTTGATTAAACTTTGCTGATGGCATCTAAATTATGAAGTGTCTTGTTAGATTCAGCAGGCAGCTTGGGCAATGAGACTGGTGGGAGTTTTCCTCTGAGAGAGGCCCGAAGGTTTCAAAACCAGGGGACTTTTGGCAGGACATCCAGTACATGGCTTCATGGGCTTTTGTATTTTTGAGGGCTAATGAAAGAAATCCTAGCAAGAGCCCCAAGGACCATGCCACTTACTGGATTTGATTTGCCAGAGAATACAGTTATAAATGTTGATCCTGGGTCCACATGTAAGAAAAGATGTTTAGTTGAGTTGGAGATGCTGGTGGTTATATGCAAATCCATTTCTGGTGGCCAGCAGTGATGGAGCAATGAGAGTGCTTCCCATTAGCATCTGTTGTTACACAAGAAGAAAAATCGCTACTTTGGCAAATGACACGGATCTTCTGCCAAAGGCAAAAGGTTTGTTCAATGTCAAAACTGAGACATTTACACTTTTTTTTTTTTTTTTTTTCTTCTCATATGTGAAAGATTAAGTCCTGACTTTTTTCTTTGCTACATGGTCATTTCTGGCTTTGACACAGAATATCCTGTGTGAATGGACAGGTAAAATAAGACCTTATTTGAGAAATCGTCTCTGATACTAAGTTATGCAGAGTCAAATCTAAAGCTGGCAGCAGAAAAAAAGTGGCAAAAACATTTCAGTCAATGACTTTTAGTAAAGTCAAATTTAAATAATAGGTCATCTCTCTTTCAGCTTATTCCAAACAGATTTTGGTTTCTTTCCTTTCCTAAAGACTCAGTCCTGAAGAAAAGATAGTAATATGATTTTAGCATCTGTTGCACCTAATATCCTTTGGTCCTGCAGCAAAATTCCCCAAGATCTACCCTTTTGGTGAAATGTGAAAAGGCCTTTTCAAGCCTGAAGCCTGGAACAAAACATACATTGCTGTGCAAAGTGTTATCAGCTGCCTTTTCAGCCAGGTCATATAGCTTCCCACAAGCTATACACCTTATTTGCTGCAGCTTGAAATGCAACTTTTAGGACGTCGTTGGTTGATATCTCTGCTGGCAGTACTGTTGTCTTGTAGCTGTAGCTAAGGCAAACACCAGCATGGAAAAGGTGAGGTCAGCCTTTTCAGGAGGTACAGATTTTGATGCTAACACTGGAAGGAGGAGAAGATGGGACTCTTTGGTAGCACTGCTGTTGCTGCTGATCTTGCCCATTCTGCCAACATTAGCTCCATGTATTTGGGGTGTGTGCCTCTGTAAGCAGTTCAGAGGTTGCTGTCTTGCAAGAGAGCTCTCAAGGCCTGAGACAGAAGCCACAGTATTTATACGGTGTTTGATGTGTAGCCTAACCCTTGTGTGAATTGTCCATGCATTGCTATATCTTGTTTTGGTTTTCTTCCTTCTTTGACTGGTATTAGGATACTCAGGACACTTAACTAGAATTGAATGTTAGGTCTTTTTCAATGCTAGAAACTTGTCTTGCTTCAGATTTTGCTAATGTCACTTTCTCTTGCTGTTGATAGCCACAAATCCCTGCATGATTTATTACAATGGCTGGTCTTAATTCAGAGCAGAGATAGATCTCAAATAATTGTTGTGTCCCCTGAGTTGTTCCTAGTAATGTTTGTAGAGCTTCAAATGTTCAAGAGCATGTATGGCTGTTAACAAAACAACATCCTGTTTGGATCCCTTCTCTTTGCTATTGATTACAAATCCTGTGGCTGCTGCTCCACCTACTTCAGGCTGCTGCTGCTGGTCTTCATCTTCATACTTACTTCATCAGAGACTGAAATGTCCATGTTGCAGATGATGTTAATAATAACAATTGTGTCTCCAGCAGTGCTATTTGCCATAGGCTTCCTTTCATCCATCTCAAATGTTTTAAGTCCTCTTCTAGCACTGAGCACCCCTTTTTCAGGCAGCTCCACGGGGTAGTTTTGGCTTAGGAATACTGTCAGGCATACTGATAATGAAACAATCATAATTGCAGTACCCCATGGATTTCCCATTTCTACTCCCTCCTCACTGCTAGCTGTGGGTGAGATAGCAGTTATAAAGCAAGGTCTTAAACTATGTGGCCCACTGACCATGCTGGCTCTTCTGCTGTGGAACTTGGAAACTTGTTCCAAAGCTTTGTTTGAAAAATAAATGTATTTCTAGGCTTTTTATGTGCTACAGGGAAAACCTTGAAAATGAACGGAAACATTCAAGTGAAGGTCACATGTTTATTTAAGAACAAACTTTTCCATTTCCATTCTTTTTTTCACTAATCCTCTGTTTCTCTGGTGTATTCAATATCTTTAAAGCACGTCCTCTTGTTTTCCATTGTGTGAAAATAAGACTGGAAAGATGGGGAAAGTTGCTGATCCTTTCAGGAACAACACCGAGTTCTTCTTAAAAGAAGGCAAATATAGCCTGCAACTCACAGAATATTCCAACTAAATTTGTAAATGTGACATTGCTCTGTGCTTAGCATGCAGTACTACAAGGCCTTCCTCTGGGCAACATTTTGAGCTCCCAAGCCATTATGGCAAAGCATGAGACCGTTCTTAGAATTATGCCATAGAAACTTGTGCCAAGAGTCAGCTGACCGGTATCTTATTTTAGATCTTTCCTCGCCTCTGATGTATGTTCACATGAATAATTTTCTGTCTACTCTTGTCCATACCTCCTGAGTTCTGACTGGTTTTACAGACTGATCTACTCTGATTTACTTTCTTGGGGTGCTGTGCTGCACACAGCCAACTCGCGAGAATGTGTAGGCCTTCAGGTGAAACCAAGATGATATCACATACTGAACAAGACTAATCTGAGAGTATAATGGCCAAAGCAATACTGGGGGCAAAAAATACAACCAAAATACGTACAAACGTTTTATCTTTTGATTTCAACAGTATCAGATACCTAGTTCAGTTTTTATGGGGCTTAATTAAGTCTTAGTGCAGAAGGGAGTTTTTTGAAAGTTAGGTCAGATCAATACCGTTTCATTACTTCTGCAAATTTTGAAAATGCTAAAAGATAAGCATTACAGATCTCAGACTTAAAAGGGTCTTTGGTTTAGAAATATATTCAGGAAGATACCACCTCTGATTTGTTTAATCTGGGCACTGCATTGCACTTAAATGTATGCCTTCCTAATGCTTTTTTCTTTTGTGTTGGAAAATGGGCTTTGTGTATAGATATAAATATGTGTTCATACAAAGTTGTTGCAGCAGCTCTTGCATCTACCAGATTGTCAAATCCCTTGTTATCTTTGCTTCATGGGCTTCCAGTTTTGTTGCTTTACCTTAGATCTTCACATCCAGCATGCAAGGCTTAAATCTTCAGGCTGAAATACCAGGCTGTGCAAAGAATGGTTTCCTGAACAAGGATTTGAACCATCTCTCTTTATTGGAGGAGGATTGTGTTTAACTGCTGTCTCTCCACAGTGTCCTTACTGGAGCTGTGAATTTCTGTGCTCCAGAGTACCAGTCTTCATGGGATTTCAGACTCCTCTCTTCCAAAAGGCAAATGACTCTGACTTGAACTTCCCCTTGTTGATTGAAAGTCTTTACTCCAGCCAACTGAGCAACAGTTTAATCCCACCCATTCTTCCTCAACACCTCTTCAGTCTCTGGAACTCTCTTGTGTACTGTATTACATCCAGTCTACCCTGGATACCTTGAACTGAGTCTCACTTTTCTTTCTTGCAGAAAGCATTCTTTCTTGATACATGCCCAGTTTTGCTACTTGTTGACCAAATTTTGCTGCTAATGAAGAAAGGATGCTCTGAGAGCTTCATCCTGAGCAAAGACATCATAGGAAGGATGTGGAATTTTCAGAGCCAAATGACAAAGATTGCTAATTTCTGAAGAATTTGCCTGGAAGAAGGAACAATGAAGTGATTCCTGCTAACTTTCTTGGATACAAAGATCTAATGGAAAAAATGGTGCTACTTCTCAGTCTGCTCTCACGTCTTATTGTAGGCATTGTCTCTGCTTCTGCTGTTTTTAAAAAAATATTTATGTTGTCACCCAAAACTCTCCATTCTTGCTCTTCCCATCACTCACCACCAGTTTATTCTTTCTTTATGCCAGATATAAGAAGTGGTACACTTTAAATGACACATATTCCCATTTCTTTCACAGCTTCCTCTGAAATACACTGGGAGATGAACATCTGTGTCTTTCCTGCCTCTTTCTGTCTTTGCAGATCCCTGTAACAGGCATCTAGAGCAGATCTTTTAAAATCAGCATCTAATACTATCAGCACCATTGGATATGGCTTTTATCTGAAGTGACAGGATATGAGTCCTTTTATTCCTTTATTTTATTAGGTCTTACAGAAACTCTGGTAACTGGAAATGGAGAATCTCTATGAGTCAGTTGTGCAAAATGCATAAATTCAGAACTTAATGAATTCTAATTAGTGGCATCATAATGGACTCCAATTGTTAGTAAGTAATTTAGGAAGAAATACAGTTGTTTGCCATTCTGCACAACACTGACAAATTACGATTCAAACCATATAATGCAGATTGTGGGAGAAGGTTGGAGGATGGGGACAAGGTGGAAGGGTGGTTGGGAAGCCCTCTTGGGGACTGATTTCTGGGAGGGCTATTGTGTTTCTGTATCACCTTTAACTTGTATATTTCTGTATATAGTTGTAAATATCTGTAATATATTGTAAATATCTGCTTGTGTATTGTGCTAAGCTGTGAATATAAAGCTTCATTCCTTAACTTCCAGCTGGCTGAGTCTAGTCTGGATGAATTCAAACATGTGTGGGGAGGGGAGGGGGAAGGCAGGTAACTCCTGAAACATCACAGGCTTGGATAAAGGCATATTCAGACTAGGTTACCTTTTATATTTCATAGAATCATAGAATGGTTTAGGCTGGAAGAGACCTCAAAGATCATCCAGTTCCAACCCCCCGCCATAGGACGGGGCACCTCCCACTAGATCAGGTAGCTCAAGACCTCATCTAGACTGGCCTTGGACACATCCAGGGATGGAGCAGCCACAACCTCCCTGGGCAACCTGTTCCAGTGCCTCACCACCCTCACTGTGAAGAACTTCCTCCTAACATCCCGTTTAAATCTCCCCTCCGCCAGTTTGAATCCATTCCCCCTCGTCCTGTCATTACAAGACCTTGTGAACAGTCTCTCTCCAGCCTTCCTGTAGGCCCCCTTCAGATACTGGAATGTTACTATAAGGTCTCCTTGAAGCCTTCTCTTCTCCAGGCTGCAAAGCCCCAACTCCCTCAGCCTGTCCTCATAGCAGAGGTGCTCCAGCTCTCTGATCATTTTTGTGGCCCTCCTCTGGACTCTCTCCAACAGTTCCATGTCCTTCTTGTGCTGGGGGCTCCATAATTGCACACAGTACTCCAAGTGGGGTACTGTATTTCAGTACGTCCTAGACACGGAGAACAACTGCTTCCCAGGAAGGGAAGTATTGTCTAATAGATTTGGTTGTCATGCCTGAAGGTGCTGTATAAATGACAAACAGACATAAGTTTGTATAATCTTCATTACTTTTAACACAGCTCAATATCATTTCACAAAATGTTTAATTTATTTTTATTTCAAAGATTGTGACAGTTAGGATTTTGGAGTACAAGTTGCCATCTGCAATCAATTTATGATCTCTCCCTAGTGCAATTGGTGGTGGTGGGGGGGGGGGAGAGGTAAAAAGTAAAAAAGAAGGAAAAAAAGAGAGAATTATTTGGAGTAAAAAAGCATTGAAAAACAAGTAGAGTGGAGTAACAGCACATCTGTTTTCATACAAAATCATGGAACCTGGACTTTTTTCAGTGTGGTATTTTACTACCACATGGCTTTAATCCTACATCTGGGCCAGTTGTTTTATGAAATATTTCCCACAGATGATGTCAATTATAATTTTTGTACCACTCGTCAATTTACAGACTTTTGGAATAAGACAAAATGAAACAACCAGAAAAAGAACAACTTATGTGGTCTACTCTCTGACAAAATTATAGCTGTGTGATACACTTCTAAAATCAATAACTCTGTTAATGATTAGCAGAAAACATTGCTTAGTTTATGAGCAGAGATGTGGCCCACACTTGCCAGATGTTTGGCTCTAAGTTGCATTCTTGTTTTCTGTGTATTTACCAGCAGATGTTCAGCAGTGTATTTAATACCTCTTGTATGAGCCAGTAGTAGGTCTAAGTCTGTGTGACATTTATAAGCCATCTGCCAGCAATACAGGTGGAATGCTTTTATGGTTTTTTCTCTTCTCTCGCTTTGTTTCTTTTTTTTCTTTTAACCAGTGAGGATCTATCAATGAAACCATAGATAAGTATTTATAGATTTTTCTAGTTATTAGGAAACAAAATGCATATCTTTGTAGGAAGATCCTAAAATGTCTACCTTGGCAGATGTGTTTTCACCTGTTCTTTAATGACTGATTCATACTTAACTTGAAGTACTGTATGAAAGATCTGGTGACACTGTCTTCCTCAGAGATATTTCAGATGCATTTAAATTTAGACCCTGATCCAGGACTGAATGTTCTGAAAACTTATGCTTGGTTGAGTTTTTTTGGGTTTTTTGTTGTTTTGGTTTTTTTGTTTGTTTTTTTTTTTAGTTTAATTGGCCTTTGAAAAGAAGGGCCTGGCAAAATAAAGATCCAGCTTGTATTCCCCGTTTTCCTAGAGCTTAGTGGTATTTGAATTTAGGGTTTATGGTGAACTAGACTGAAATTGTTTCAGTGCATGGGCATGTGCAAATTCCAGTGCTGGTTTTAGTTGGAAATGCTCTTGGGATCTTATCCAAATCCTATTGAAGTAAAAGACTCTTGCTGACCTCAGTGGGCATTGGATCATTTCCATGGAAAATTGTTTCTATGAAAAGAATGCATTTACTATGGCCCTGATTCAGCAAGGTATTTCAGTATACACACAGCGTTTCAACATGTGTGTGGCTCCGTTGGCATATGCGTGTAGATTGTTATGCAAAGAATTGCATTGCTTTGTGAACAGGGATCCTCAAGAACATTCACCCTGTTCAAGTTGGATCAGGGCTTTTTCCCCCTGGTACTGAATGTGTAGGCTTAGTCCCAAGCTCTTCAGAGCTTTAGAAACCTGCTCTATGTAAGGGAAATGCATGCACGAAGATTGTATTCCTGGCCAAAGGCTTATCCTGACTAGCTCTCCAGAGCATAGCTAGAGTAGGTAATACAGTATTTTCCTGGTTTTAATGGCATACTGGACTTGGTTGTACTTCAAGGTGGTCCTGTGGGAGAGGTGGTTAAAGGAGTACAGTCAGACAAGGCAGTTGCTAGTGCATGATGAACTGCAGATATCTGAGGCTAAAGCTACACTTAAACTGCGGAATCTTATAATGAATTATTATTAGCACACTACATTAATACACAGTCTAGAAATTAAATTCATTTGGATGCATGCATGGTCCTCCAGAATGTTTGCCACAGTATTCAAAAGTGGTGCATAAAGAACTACTCGGGAAGCAAATTGAAAAAAAAGTTTGTTACTCTATAGAAGAAGAATTACCAGAAGTAGACTGAGTAAACAAGGACAGCAAGCAGAAATAGAGTAGTTATTCAAAGCTACATAACAATTGAAAGATATATGGCTATTGCATGTTTTGACTGTGTGAAGTGTTGCAATGTTTTCCCAACTTGGCTTCTTTCCTTGTCTTTGCCTACTTTGTGCCAGGCCTGGTCAATCCTATATCAGTCTGACTTAAAAGGAATAGTGGAGATTTCAATAAATAGTTTAATGCTGGTAGAAAGCACCAGTCAGAGGTGCAAATAGTGTAATCTGCAAAAATATATCTAAGTATTGCTTTACTTTCTCTAACTTAAAGTATGATCTACATCAGTTATTTAGTTTCCACCGTAGCAAATGCACAAATTTCATCAAGCTTCAGTTCACAGTCTCAGTTCAGTTCTGTGATAAAACTTGACCTTTGAATGTACTTCCATGCACCAGCAGGGCTTTTGCCTTTCTAGACAGCATTGGGACTTGCAGGAGAGTGCAGTTCCTTCATGAGGAAGGATTTAGTGTAGTAATTTTCAGAGAGCCTCATAGAAGAAGTCTAAGGCTGACAAGAAGGCTTTTAGATTCCAATTCATTTAGCTGTCACAGCTGAAACCGAGATGCCTTGAGCATCATGTAGATGTCTACATGTGAAAAGATGCTGGGATGGTTCCATTCTTCTGGGTGCAAAACAAGACCCTATGCTGGTCAAAGTCAGACCACTTCAGCCTAGAGTGCAGGTGAAATTTTGTAAGAGTGATGTAACTAATTCCTGGAACAAATTAGGAAAGGGATTTTTTTTTTTTTTTTTTTTTAAATCAGCACTTAAGGTCCTTGAAGTGAGATCAAGGACTTGATTCAGTTTCTTACAGACAGAACAGCTCCAAGGCACTTAAAACCTAAGGTGTCTGAGAGATCTGGCTGAGATCTGAATAGGACTGCTGGTACTTGCTCCTTTCTGGGAGAAGCAGACAGAGTAGGATCCACATCCATCACCCAAAATAGCCCTAAATATCTCCATACAATGGAAGCAAACCGTACATGGCTGTCTGAAGGGTACTAGTGCTTTATTCCAACAACAGAGAGAAATTCTCTTTGGTATGTGGTAGTATTCATTCCCTTAGTTCTTCTTAGGGAGAACAGGAAGATCTATACCGGTTTCAGTATGTTCCTTACCCTTTTGAAATGGAAAGTTGTAACCAAATCTCATGTTTCAGAGCTTCAGCCTGCAGGCCTTGAGAAGGATTTATTGTTTGCTTTCCTCTGAGGCACGAGATTTTTTCCCAGCTGGACACGTGATACTGGAGATGGGCCTGGACTTGGACGTGGTATATAAAATCCCCTTTTTGCAGATGGCTGGCTGGTCGAGCTGATTTGATTACCAGATTTGGGAAGAGGTTTTCTTCTGCATCGGTTGATAAGGCCTAGAACCATACTGAAGCATTTTGGATGAAAGAGCAAAGCAGAGATGGTGCTGCAGTGTGACAACTTAAAGGAAGTAGTTGAGCTCATTGACAGAAGATCTCAATCGTAGGCAGGAATTCAAGAGGAAGTGCTCAAATTCAACCCAACCATAAGTTCAGTAGTGTCTCTCAGTCCTCTCACCTCATCCTAAGACCTGATCTAGGCTAGGCTTCACTTAGAGTCCCAGGGCTAAGTTTCTAGCATTAAAATGAGAAGTCGTGCCTCCCTCAACAGGTCTAGGGCTCTTGAGTGCCCAGGGTTACATTGTTTGCTTTTCTTGATGCTCCATAAATGCTTTGTTTCCCTTCCTCCTCTGGCCCATCAAAGGTGTGAAGTAGTTCATAATCTCCTACATCCAACGGCTTTCTCAGCAAGCAGGGAACGCTCTGTACTCTGCTGGCAACTTTTCGGGTCGCAAAGGAAATAAAGGCTTGTGTTAACTTTCATTAGAAGACATCTTAGTCACTAACAGTTAAAGATACTGACCTCAAAGCCCTGTGAGATGCCTGTTTACCAGAGTTGCCTTGCCTCCACCTGTCCTGGAAAAATGCATAGACTGAGATGGTACCACCTGCAGGGTTGGGATGCCCAGTTCAGAACTTACAGAAATGGATTACTTATGTCTTCTAGAAACTTTTGGAAGTCTTCCTGCTTATAGCTAACTGCACTCAGGATATCTGGGAATCTGGAATAATGCTCCAAGGCAGGATTTTTTCTCAACCAATATAAACAAAATAACTGTCTTGAAACTGCCTATTGACAGAAATCACAGGCTTTCAAGTAAACTCCCCTTGGCAAAAAGCTTGCCTTCCAGGGAAACCTTTCTCTTAAACTGTTTCTTGAAATCCAGAATGTTTCCATCTGAATAAGATGGAGGTGTGATGCAGGAATTTGTTGGAATTCCACAGCCTCAGGTCCTCACTCGTTTCTCAAGTGGAAATGTCCCACCAGGAATTAGGAAATAAAACTTCGGTGACATAACAGTTCTTAGCCAAAAAAGAAAAGGGAAATCAGCTGTATCATGGGGCAAAAAGGAAAATGAGACCGGGACCTAGAACTCCCTCTTTCAGGGCACCATGCAGCAGCACTTCCTAATGGAAACAGTTTGGGCTTTGGTTGAAATATTTTTATATTTGAATTTCAGTAAAAACATTGACATTTTTCCTTCGAAAAATCAAAAGGAAAATGAATTTTATATTTCCATTGAAGTTTTGACCAGGAAAATTCAAACACTTTCCAACCAGCTCTACTGAGATGTCAAAAACCACTTAAATGGTCCTTTTTTTTTTTTTTTTTTTAAGCAGCTGCTTGAGGATTACAATGGATTCTACAAACAAGAAGAAAAAAGCTAAAGGCAGTACATCAAAAAACAATGACTCACATTTTTTAGAACAATGCTTCAGCTGTATCAGTGAACTATGTGTGTGCCTCCAAAGTGTGAAACTGCACAATGAGAGTTAATGAAATGTTGTCTGATTTTTCTGGTTTACAAATACTACTATTTGTAAGTTCTTTGTGTCAGTATATATACAATTCAGTATAACTTTTTATTTCAAAATGCTTATGAAAACATGAGCTGTTCCATCTAGAGTATTTCCTGGACCTCTCTTCATCTTAGCATTACTAGCTAAGGGAGAAGATGATGTTAGAGGCTTAAATTCTCAGCCTGCAACACCTGTTGTTTTTTTTTTCACATCATCATGAGAACATACCCAACTGCCTACCTTACAAACAGATCATCATGGCTGTTGTTTTTCTCCGTACATAAATATATGTTAGAAGAAATAAATTAAATAAAGCCTAAAGTATTAACATCTCTCACTGCTTTACATGAGTCATTTCATTACTAGCAGAAGGATTCTTAGCAATGTTAAGAATGAGTGATCCATCCAGGCCCTAATATAGGGTTACATCTATACAACATCCCTTGAATGTATTTTGAGTTGCTTAGCGATTCTCAGTGCTCTATGTTCAGGCATGAGCCAAAGCAGCAGCCACTGTGTGTGTGCTGCTCTGGTGTGCCATGTGGTATGTACTACACATGCAAACAGCTTGCACTCTCTAAACTTAAAAGATTCGCAGGATCAAGAGTAGAAGATAGAGGAAAAGATGACTGAGGAGAGGATTCTTTGAGGGAAGAGGTTTAGAAAGAGTTCATCTTTGTGGGATATTTGAGTGGAGCTGTATTCATATAACTTGTACAAATGAAAGTCCTTGTGTGGTGGACAGCTTCACTAAAAAAAAAAAAATCTGCTTAAGGCATATCACTAACATAGAAGGAAAACCACTGTTTCTTTCAAAGTTTTAATAATGTATTGTGGCTATGCTGTGGATAATCATGGTCTGCATCAATCCCGAGACAAGGTTGCAGCTGTCCTTACGGCACTTCAACCACAAAGCCCGTGGCAATGATACTCCCTTCTGAAGATGGCCAGTTGTTATTATAGGTTTATACCTAGCATAGCAACAGACAGTTCCTCCTGAGTGAACTGCTGCACAAGAAAATGAAATGGTAGCTATCCAGATGTGCTTATAACAGTGCAAAGGCACAAACGTTGTCTGCTGCTTTTCACATTGTTTCAGTGCACTGATGGTGCACTGTTTTATCTCCCCGTGGGTCTTGTATGACTGAAGA
This sequence comes from Psilopogon haemacephalus, assembly GCA_013396835.1. Lineage (NCBI taxonomy): Eukaryota > Metazoa > Chordata > Aves > Piciformes > Megalaimidae > Psilopogon > Psilopogon haemacephalus. The sequence continues at coordinate 151,702 of VWZI01019104.1, read as the reverse complement.
CCTCTGGCCTTCAGTCTGAAATATTTAACTTTTTGTTGTGCAGAACCATCTTCAAAATGGTAGAAAAGACCTGAGATTTCTGCTATAGGGTTAAAAAAAGCTTGTGACTCTGCTGACAAGAGACAACATGCTACGACCATGTTGAATCACCAGAGCTTCCTTCCTATCCTGGGCACTTGTTGTAGGTGTAGTGTGACTAAAGGTGGGTAATATGCTGTGGTCATGGTTATAAAACTGAGAGAAGAATTCACTAGCCAGTGATGGTTGGGTTTTGCACCACCAGTGACAGCAAAAGAGGAAGGGTAAAGATTTGAAAACAGTAAAAGTATCCTGGGATGTGCTACTTGAAGACTGGTACCAAGAGAAGCTATCATAGCCAGAGAAGATCAGGTTATGCATCTTACAAAAAAGCACAAGATATTTGGGATGCAGGAATGGATGCAGATAATGGCACAGCAGTCACAAGGGGTCTATTTTTGAATCTGCTTGGTGCATGTTCTGAAAATCTTCAAGTCATATGCAGGAATTCAGCTAGTCTTAGCACAGAAGATGCAAGAGTTAAGGCATCTCAAATCAAACAATTTATCGTGATTTGCCCTCTAAAAAAATCTCAGTTTGCTCTTTGCTCAGTCAAACATCCTGAACAATCTCTTTTGTAACTGCTGCAAATGGACTAAGTAACAAGGTATATCTGAATGATCTGTGCTGTAGGATCTGCTATGGGAAATTGGGCTCACTGTTCCTGAGCAGCCTGTATGTTCAATGGCAATTTTCCAGTCCTATGAGTCATTCCATTATATCTGTTATGCCAACTAACCTATAAATTTGATTATATACTGATACTTACGGTTTCTTAGTTTTATTTCCCACAATACTTGCAAACATCAGCAAATTGAGTCTCCATTTCCCTTTCTGTCCCTTCTATAACCCTGTTATCCATATTCCCTTCCCAAGGGTTAGGCTTTTTTCCAGGTCAACATGTTCTCCTTCATTGCCCTGACATTACTTCAACAGTCGATCACACACACAGAGCCCCAATCCAGGCAATCTCTTCACTGAACTCCTTGATAATATTTTTTTTGCCTGATGGCTCTTTCCATTCATATGCTTTGGAAGAGACTGAAGAGTCTGAGAAATAAAACAGAATTGAGGAATAAGCCAGCAGGCTGGAGAAAAATCATTGACATAGATGGGAAACTAGTTCAGTGTAAACGAGTCTTTGTGATTTGTTGGGCAAGCTGCTGTGTTTAGCCTGAGTTACTGAAATGATGCAGTCTACCATTACCTTTGCTGAGTATGTCTGCTGGTACGTCTATGAGGTTTTATAGTCTGTCTTGCACTGAAATTATTGTGACTGACTTAGAACCCTTTCAAATAGGGTATTTGCTAGAGGAGTAGTGCTAATAACATGGGTGGTCTGAGGATTGCTAAAGTGACTTTGAGTCATTTTAATTTTCCCTTTTATGTCTACCTGTGTGGCCCAACAGGAAGAAGAATAATGAGGGAAGCACTCATTAAATGTGGAAAAAGGATCTTGTTACCCATTTTCAGGTGTGTCGACATGCATAGATCCTATATGGAAAAGTCAATGTGTAAAGGAAGGGAAAAATATGTTAAATGTGAAAGTTTGAAATTCTACAAGCCTCGCACCTGCCTTGCAGTGTGACGTGTGGCAGGCAAAGAAGGACAAATTGGCTGAACTAAGCCATAAAACACCTAAAATAGTAGCCAGAATTTTTACACAGCAACAATCCTTTTACTGTAGGAGTTTGCTAACTGTCAGGGCAATCAGGCCTTTTGAAACCAAGAGGGTTCCATGTGTCTCATAGGTGCACGACCACTATTACTCTAGGAAAGAACCCTGTGACAGTGTTGCTCACATTCCTCTGCAGGCATCTTCACATGGGAGTGCCAGTGTCTTACTTTCTCTGTTGCAATGTGAGATGGGGAGAAATGAAGTGACTTGTCTAGGATCTGGTATGTAGGTGTTTGCATATATTAGGACCTCCTCCTGGCAGCTAATGCACTGCCCTGCTCCAACCCAACCCTTCTTTTCCCTTTTTGACCAGGATGCTGATGGGGCTGGCTTGTTTCACTCCTGTGGAATACTCTCAGCTGCCGCCTGTCTGCTGCCTAGTTCAACACTCTCTCTCTAAACGTATGACTGTTGCCCACATGGATTTCATTCATGATGGGGCCTTTAGATGCTGCTGAGTAGATCTAAGAAATTTGGGCATATACACTTTATATGTCCCTCTGTCAACGCTTCTCCCAGATTTTTAAAAGTGATAAGTACCACGAAGGAATTTTGTTCACACCTTTGCAAGTTGTGGCTAGTAATGTGTGTAGCATCTACCATATCTATACATTTCAGTCTGTATAGATTTGTTTGTGTTTTTTTTTTCACAGAGTTCTCACTGCAACAACAGTAGTGCATCTACACTTCATCAGTCTACCTGCAGCATCTGTCCTTTTGAAAGCTCCTATTTACCTTGGTGGTGCAGGATCAGGCATCCTCTGAAATACACTGGCTACAGTTTCTACTCTATGGTTATCTTTGCGTGCAAATGCAGCAGCAGGTAACACAATAAGAGAACACATGGTAGGAAAATTGTTTAGTGCACAAAAGAGATCCTTGATGACATTAAACAAGTGGCCCAAAGTAGCTTTAGAAATGGTTTTGTGCGTCTTAGGCTGTTAGCTGTTTTATGTTTCCTGTCTGGGACAAAAGGAGAGACAGGACAAAAAAAGTCAGGGCCTTGTTTATGTTCATGTGTTTATTGTATCAGAGACATTTCAGTAGGAGGATATGACAGGTTTTCAAGAGGACAAGGTATGACTCAAATCCAGGTGCAGCTTATTTTCCATGTGGTGCATCACTTGACTATTAGGCAGAGATTTACTGGCAGCCCAAACAAATCTTGGCAAAGTTGGCATTCTTACCCTCAGTGAATGACATCTCATCTTGTTATTGCTATTTTACAAACAGAATAGGTGCTGCTGATTTCTGCTCCCTAACCTGCTGTTTAAAGAGAATTATTTAACCTATAAAAATAAGTGGGCTGCTAACCCAAATTCATCCCAGGTGTAACCACAACAATTTTTTCATTCTTAAACTACAGATTCTTACCTTATGGTTCCTTACTAGAACTGTATAGATGTTACTGTGTTCTTCCTAAAATAACAGATATTGAACTGTGCTCTCTTCGACGACCTGAGCTTTATGTATTTTTTTTTTTTTTTCTTCTACTTCGATCCTTGTGCCTTCTGTTTGCATTTGGTCCGGATTAAATGGCATGGTAAGCATATAAAACCATATATCACAACTTCACATTCTTTGAAAAATAGACATTGTCCAGTGGCCATGCCCGGAATTTAGGTCACAAATGGGATTTCAGCCTGCAAACGCTCTTGTATTGCGTAAGGTTAAAAGAAAACTTATTCTAAGGACTTGGGGGAATTTGTTTGGATCATAAATATGGTTTAGAAATCAGTGTCCTCTGTGAGATTAAATGAACATAGCCTGCTTTAAGAAGCACTCAAGCTACTGCAGAGTTTTAAAACTAAAGCTAATGAAGAACTTATTTTTTCTTTTTTTTTTTTTCTGGGGGGGGAGGTGAGGGGGGGGGGGGGGGAGGGTGACGTTGGAGCCAGGCAGATATTTCTCCAGTTCTGGAGCCCCCAACACAAGAAAGACATGGAACTGTTGGAGCACCTCTGCTATGATGACAGGTTACGAGAGTTGAGGCTCTTCAGCTCTTTAGCCTGGAGAAGAGAAGTCTTCGAGGAGACCTTTTAGTAGCCTTACAGTATCTGAAAGGGACCTACAGAAAGGCTGTGGAGGAACTATTTACAAGGTCTTGTAATGACAGGATGAGAGGTAATGGGTTTAAACTGGAAGAGGGGAGATTTAAACTCAATGTTATGAAGAAGTTCTTTACAGCGAGGGTGATGAGATACTGGAACAGATTGCCCAAGGAGGTTGTAGCTGCTCTCTTCCCTGGAGGTGTCCAAGGCTAGGTTGAATGAAGCCTTGAGCAACCTTTTCTAGTGGGAGGTGTCCCTGCCTGGGAATGTTATTTGCAGGTAGCCTGCCAGCACTGGGTGCTGCATGTAGTACAGCAGATAAGATCTGCTACACAGTTTAAAGATATTTGAACACATTTTTGCATGCTTCCAAAGACAGAAATACCACAGACCTGAGGTTACATGTGTTTGTGGTGGGTTTGGTGGGAGGGAACAGATTCATCCAGTCACCCTGTTGCACTGAATCATTTCCAGAAATGTTACCTCCTGATTCAGTCAGTAATTTGGAGTAGCCACAAGTCCATGCCTGTAGGTGGATATGTGAGTACCCACTCACATCTAGTGTAAATACCACTGGCAGAATAACTTTTTGGGTGAACTACTGTGCAGGAGCTCATAGGAGCTCAAGAATTGATGTCACCTGAATGGGCCTTTGGTTATGTTACAAACTGTCCCCCAATTATTCTAGTCTGAGGATGCAGACAGTTTGTCTGGCTTCACTGTTTCATAATAGTATCTTTACAATTATTTTGAGTTCCATCCCTGACATGATTCATCAAAACAATGCACAGCATAGCCCCACATCGCGTTCTTGGATTTTCTTATTTTTTGTTTAGTTCTACACTCACTACTTTTACCCATAAAATATTTTCCCCAGAAAATATTTTTCCCCAGAAAAATTAAAAGTGTATTTTCATGCAGCTTTGTGAATGAAGATACACCACTCCTGCTGCTGAATGAATCAATTTGGTTATTGTGTGTGCTTTAAAATATATCCCATAGCTAAGATTACTTTGTTTGATTACTTTGTTTTTAGGGTTATTTGTTATTGCAGTCTGCAGCTGATAAGGTGGCATCCATGCTTGATGCCATTTACAAAACTGACAATGGTTCCTGGACTACAGAGCTTTACAAACTCAGTAGACAAGACAGATATTATGTTGGAAAATACCATTAGCCTTATTTTGTAAATGAGCACAAGTTTTACAAGACAAAACAACTGGCCAATAGGTGACAAAGAGAAACTATGGCAGAAGCAGAAACTATCTGATTTTAGAAATGAGAGGAAATTCTGTCTTTTATTAAAGCATGCTACTTGTGACAATTTATGTTCTGAATCAGTATTTTGATATTTATTGACTAAAATATAGTTTCTCTGCTGAACTCCTAATAGGCCAACAAGAAATAGAATGACAACAAGAGCCTTGGGACAAAAATATGTCCTGCTGGATATGAAAATATAAAAATCAGTCAGAGGCAGAAATCTCCTCTACCCTTTTTCCCCTGCCTGCCTTCCTTCCCCCTGCCTCTTCTCCTCTCCCACTTCCCCACCCACCTTGGTTTGGTAGTGCTTATGTTTTTTTGTTGTCATTATGTTATGTGGATTTTTTTTGTTGAGTGTTTTTTGTTTGTTTGTTTTTCCATTCCAAAGCAGCCCACAGTATACATGATCCTAACCCTTCAGGTGTTTTTTTTCATTTAGTGGGTTGTTGCATCATGCTGTCCTCACTGGTGTTGCATTTGAGCACCTCCTATATCATCAATGATAAACTATGGGACATGGTTTTGGATTCTATCATTCTGTGTGTCAGTGATTAATCATGTATTTAATTTTTTTCCTCTAATCTCTAATTTTATTTCAGTGTGTTCTTGCTCCTGACCTTTTAGGACAGTGAAGAGCAAAGGGAAAAGTATATATATGGTTGCTCTGTTCTTTTATCTTGCTCTTGGTATACTCTTTGAGAATAAGAAGTTCAAACTCTGCCTTTGTGTTAGGACTGGGAGAAGTGTGTGTTACTGTAGAGATCTTGAGCTACTCCAGATGGCAGCTTCCTACTCAGAGGCAATTCTGGTAGCAACGTTTGCAGCTTTTCCAAATTGCTGCTTCCAGGCCCACTCAGCAAACCCAGCTTGAGTTCCTCATTCTAAATTGAAACATAACCAAGTGGGTTAGGATGGCCCTGTGAAGTGACCTGGCAATGCAGTTGTGGCAAGCCATTTTGCCTCTCCTTTGACTAGTCTGACTATTTCCCCCACCCCTCCTGGAAATTTATAATGATGTCAAAAATCTCTTTCTACTTGTTCTTCCCACCACTGAGTTAACTAAAGTTTGTCCTTTATTCTTTATCCTGGCCAGCTTTTCCCCTGTACTCCTTGTGTAACAGTGATCTATCTACTGCCTTATCCAGAGACTGAGGTATTGAGGCTGACTTTGGATGCTCTGCTTACTTGGTAAATGCAGCTGTATAAACTAGAAGCCATCTTTTCCTTCTCTGAGACATTCTTTGAGATCTGTGACTCTCTTGGAGACAGCTGTTGTCCTCTTCTGTACTTTTAATGATTTGCTTCTTGCTCTGGGAGCTGTGTTTGTAAGACAGGGTTTTTTTTTTTAATGAACATAGTGTTCACGTTGCAAAATATGCCTCTGTGAGACATACTGTGCAGATGGCAAACAATAGTTGTCTCCAGCCAGGGAGGAAATCCATTTGTCACTGTTTCATCATCGGTCCCCATTGTCTTGCCTTCAGACAAACCCATTCATCAAGACAAGTTCCAAAGTGCTGGTATTTACCAGAGATACTGCACACCCCCATCTTTTTAGATGCAAATCCTCTTCTGGGGTTTCTAGCATTGCTCTTAATTTCTGTAACAAGGGCGTCTGGAAAGACAACCAGAGGTCACAACAGTAGCCTTTTTGCAGGTGATATGTAGTTTTGATCCTGGAGTGGATGGTTAGCAACATGAGCAGGATCTGAAACCTTTCCTGACAGACTGAGGTGAGAATAAGTGTCTTTTATTTACTAACATGAAGTAGAATGTGAACTTACCTTGCCATCCTCTACATGTTGCCCATCACACCTGCCAAATACCTCATATTGAAAGGATCTGACTTCAGAGAAATGGTAACCTTAGTGGAAATGTTTGTAGAAAGGTATGAAAGGGTTAAAAAAGTCTTTGTGTTTATCAGGGTAACAGCAGATTTGGGACAAGACTTACATTGTTCTCAGCATCTTGTCCTCTCCTTAAAGATTTCTTCTAAGATGGAGTTCTTATCTGCTGATACATTTTATCCAGAAGTATGCATGCTCTGAAGGCCATGAGGAACTCCTGTGGCCATGCAGACAACCTGCAAAGCACAGCGCATAGGATAGGATCCTGCAGACAAGTGCAGCACTCAAGCTCAAGTGACTGACACTAGGTCTGGTAACTGATCCCAGGCTCAGAGGAGCTGGTGGGTACTGCAGTGCCGGTCTCTCGAGAAGTTCACCCTTCAAACAAGGGCTGGGCTGGCCCACGCTGTATACAGAAGTGTTTTTAGTGACATCAGGTAAGTCTAACACAAGCCTTTGCGAGTTTTGTTTGTTTTGACTTGAGGCTTTTTCAGACAGATTCCAACAATTTACGGGGTAACAGTGAGATGTTATCTGTCATGGGGATGCCTATAAAACCTAAGAATTTGTTGAAAAAAAAAAAAGATCTTGCGATGGCAACAGCAGCCATAGAAGCAATTAAAAAAAAAAATTAATTATGCAAGAAATCTGAAGACATTTAGTTTTGGGTGTGTAGTGGGTTTGCAGTGACCTGCCCCCCCACCTTTTAAAACCCCGGCTAAAACTCAGAAAAACACACTGGAAGTTGATAAATGAAGCTTTATATTTACAGCAATGCAAATATACAAGCAAATATTTACAAGATATAACAGATATTTACAGAAATATACAGTAAAAAAGGGTAATACACACCACACCCCTCCTGGAGACCAAAATCCCCGAGAGGGTAACCAAACCCCCCTACCACCTTTCCCCGCTTCCCCCAGCTTTATCTCACCACTTGATGATGCTGCAGATAAGCTGAAGATCGGTCAGAAAGATTAGTGGCAGGAAGGAATGAATGGTTTTAGTGATTTTACTCTGAATTAGTTCAAAGGCAGAGAGACAAAGGAAAGAAGCTGCCGGAGCCAGCACAGACCCAAGCCAGACTGGCCCTCTGCAAGCACACTGCCTATCTCATGTTTTGAGAACATTCTCTAAACAATTTTTTTTTTTCTCTGTCTCAGTGAAACTCGGTGAAGTGACACTGTGTGTTTAACTCTCTCTCAGCCAATAGTCTAATTTCTCACTCAAATTCTCCAATTAGCTCAAACCAACACAGGGTGACCTGAAATCATAGGAATGCAGTTGGAAGAGAGAGGCACAAAATAAAATATGCCGGAATGGGCGTGTTTATCTGGAGAGAGAAGCAAGGATCAGTTAAAGATTGAAAGTTATCTAGGAACACTGGTGTGGCGACTCTGTCTCAGAGGCATGGAATTAAAGGGTTTCTGACCAGAGTGTTTAGTGAGGCAGTATTCATAACAGTAAACAAGCAGATGCTGTTAATTGAAAGAGTATGGAGCAGCCAAATAGCCTTTGTACTGCCGGGGTTTCCTTATTTCTTTCTTTTCCCACTCTCTTCTTCATCCCCAGTACATGTATCATGTGCTATATGAGGACTTGATGTTTTAAAATCAGTGAAGATAGGCTGCATTATGAGAGCTGAAGATACGGCACAGGTAGACTTAATTATGAAACCTGCAAATAAAAGAAGGGCTCTGTACACCCAAGAGCTCATGGAAAATGTTAGTGTTTCATCAAGAAACTGACAGCACCGCAGTGGACCACAATTAAGACTTTAAAATATGTAACAGCATTTTTATGACATCAAAGTACGGTTGCTGCACAAGGCAGCATTTATGAAAAGATCCCTACTCTTCACCCTACAATCACGATGTACATATTGGCAATAAGGAAGTCAGCAATAGCTATTTACTGCTCTCCTGCAGCTGTGGACTTATAACTTAGGTCCCTAATTAAGTAGAAGCAGGGCTGACCACGAAGCACACCACTGTGCCTTAAAATGGCTTTCATACTGCGGAAATCTGGTGTTTGGTTACTCCAGAGGGTTTTTTTTCCTTCTTGAAAACTATATTTGCACATTCAGAAATAATTATCTGGAGATCTAAAAAAAAAAAAAGAAAAAAACAAATTTCTTGATGCACCATGAGATCTAAAGGGCTTTCCATGGAAAGCATTTAAAATGAGAAAAAAAAATAAAATCCTGCTCTATATGGGAGTTACTGACACCAGCCCCATCTTTGTCATTGAATGTGAGTGGTTGTTTGCAAAGGAACTAGTCATGCTGCACAAAAGAGATCACAGAGTGTACATAAATCTGCATAACCTAATTGACTATCTTGGGAATGTGATCTTCAGCTGCAAAAAAACACTTTTGACAAAACAAAGTTAAAAAGGAATGTCCCATAATTATGTTCTTTAAATGTCACAGGAATTGCAGAAACTGCATCTTGGCAGAGGCGAGCCTACATCATTAGTTCCTCTCCTGGTTGCTTTTAGGTTCTTTGTTCCACATGGCCTGACTTGACAGGACAACAAATAGGCCTTTGCATCTGTACACATTTATTAGTGGATTTTATAGTTGGACATCAAGGAAATTGAGTCTCATCTAAAGGTTTATGGCTGTACACATCTGTGGATTTTACTACTCTCCGTTCAAACAAACAAACAACAGCGGCAGCAAATTATTTTTGGAAAGTACTGTTCAAGACGTAATAATCATTTGATGTTCTGAGAAGTCCTTGGCTGTTTGTCCAAGTGTTTGCTAAACATTTGTCAAGCACTGTAGTTGTTGGAAAGTGGGGGTGACTAGGGAGCTGGGGGGCTTCTGCCTTGCATGAAAAAGTGATTTGGTTTTTCACAGCCTTCCTCTCTGCTACCAGCATAGCTCGCTTTTGTTGCATCATGAGTAGAGATGACACAACATCAGGACTAACCACCTTTCTGTAGCTAGCAATTTTGTCTCTAACCGATAACATGCAAAGGAATCCTGGGGAGGGTGGTGGTGGTGTATATGTTTGTGTGTTTTGTTTCTGGGTCAAACCAGGGCATAACATTGCCTGTGCTGCTACTGCTTGTTAATAGGTAAGACTTCAACATGTTCCAATTCTGCTGGCTGGCAAAAGAAGAACCTGAAATCTGGCTAAGGTAAAGCAAGGCCTGAACAGTCTGCATACCGCACATGTTTAATTTACTGATGGAATTAATGGAATTAATTAATTTGTTCAAGTGTTCTTCATAATCGAAGTATTGCAGAGAAACTCTCCACCTGGCTGTAGTCCAGGAATCCTGAAGAAAATATTGAAAGCAGCAGCTTAGTGTGAAATGAAATTACATGATCCACATGTATATCTTTGAATGGGCTTGACAACAATATTGAGTGAGTTGCTGCCTATTTTTTCTTAATGTTCTGTTTATGTGGAAACCTGAAGATGAGAGCTTACGTGTCAATACTCTGAAATATTTTACCAGCATTAATTTGGGATTCATACTTCCTAGTGTGTTCCACTGGAAGGGGCCTGTCCAAAGTGATAATTTAGATCTCAACAGAGTCTATATTGATGAATTTTTTTTAATTAATACTTTAATAGCTTACAAAAGGGAGTGCTGGAAGCTGGCTAACTTATTTTTTCAGACTGGGAAGCTGGACAGAGGAGGATTTTTGCCTAAAAGGAGGCTATTGCTGTCTGTCTTCCACTAAGAATGCTGTTTCATGGAAACATTTTCAACCCACTTTACTTCAACTTGTGAATGTTTCACATAAAATTAACTCTTCAGATAGAGACTGACTTATATAAAGACCCTGAGAGATGTGTGCTTGTTGTTCGTTGTTCTGTAGTGAGTAAATAGGACTCTTGATTGACCTTGTAGATGGATTTTACTCTGTAACTTGATGTATTTGCTTTAAGCTAGGCTTTCATACATCAGCTCTTGGAGGAAGTACCTGGAAAATGCTTCCCTGAGGAAAGGATTCTTCTCCCCTCCTACTGTGCTCGTGGTGGCTCTTGTTTGAAGGCCCACTTCAGGAGAAGGGCCATATTTGGACTTCTTCCTGTGGACTGCCTGAAGGTTGTGACATAGCCTGAAGCAGTGCTAGAGCCTCCATACAGACCTCTCAAGTCTCTGTGCTGTGGCTTTACCTCAAGACTAGATCGCATTGTCATTCTTCTGTTTAAATGGTGTTGTCTGCAGAAAGATAAAATTCTGTGTAGAACTAAATTAATAATTATCTGAGAGGAATTGATGGCTAAACATCTTGGGACAGAAGCCCCAAGAGCAAGTCTTTAGGACAGGATGGAGCACTACTTATGCTTTTTGTCGCATTATTGCTCTTGAGCTCTTTTGATATCTATGTAAAAGCAAAATTTAAGGAACAGTTGCTTGCTGGGAAGCATGCATGTATGCTTTCCCTATAGAACACAGTGCTAGTGAAGCTGCCACTGAGGTGGTGAAAGCCTATGGCATAGTCTTCAGTCATTTATAAATCTCTGAATGAGTTCCCAATGTGAACTGTTACTCTCCTCTGCAGTGGGCTACTTTTTGGGCAGCTCAGAGAAGCCCCAGAAAATATTGCACCCATATGCGTTTGGGTTTTTTTTTTTTTTTTAACATTCTCATTAAGTTTATAAAACCCACAAATTTAGACCATCTGTCCTATAAATGTTTCTAAACTATACCAAGATGAAAAAGCTGTTCTAGCTTTTTGATATAAGCAGTCAGCAAAGCAAACACAAAACCAGAGCAAAGCAAATATTTTCTTGTCATACATGCTTCCCAACCGTGACGGATGAACTGTTATTTTTGATGTGCATTTAGATTTCGGAGAGAAATGCCTCCTAGATATATGCACTTAACACCAAACCAGCTTGATATGAAGCATTCTTGTTAGGGAGGTGGAAACAGAGGGAAAGTTGCACCACATGCTGCCCATGGATTATATTAAAGAAGCTGTTTCTTCCATTATTTGTCTTCCAACTGCCCTGCTGACTGCTATAACAAAGCCATCTCAGGCATGGACTCTGTCAGCCCATTCTCGGGATAAGGTGTTCATGCTTATATTCAACCCACCCCCCTCTTGGATCTTAATGCAGGAATATTTATTGCCTCCATGCGAGACTCCAAAGTGGAATTGGAACACAATAATTAAGAGAGGCTGTTTGCAGCCTTTGGCTGACAGGTGAGATTAAGCCCAGGTCCTTGTTCACAGGCAAACTCAACATCAACCTCTATATTGCAAGACGACTCAATAAAGCAAGTGGTAGAAAGTGGAAATCTCACTTGAGATCCTTTTATTTCGTGTTTCCATGGGCAACACAAATTCCCAGCATAAACCCTTTCAGAATGAGAATGCACTGCTTAAATTGTACACTCTGCTTCGTTATTTACAGCTAAGTAGAGAAAAAGAAATCTGTTCTCACCGTGTACAACGGCATGTTTAACTTCCTTTGCTATCAGAACATTACTGCTTTGAGGGCCAGATCCTCACCCAAATCCGGAGTCATGGAACTGTGTATGAAACAGTGTGAAGGGGATCTGTGAATGTTTGGTACACCTGGAAAGCTATATTGAATTATAGGGTCATTTTCATGGAAGAGGAGAAAAATACTGGTTGACTGAACTCTCTCTTCCCCCTTTATCATCTACAGGAGCTGTAGGCAATTCTTAGGCACAGTTCATCTGGGTTGTTAGTAATCCTCAGTCTTACAACTGAAATATGACTTTAAAGTGCATTGTTCTCTACTGTGATAATAGGAGCAATTGAGATAATTGTCTCGTAGATGCCTACATTTAAGCTGAGGATGTATCCTTCTTGTCAGTTCTCTACCGTATGGCCACTTGCTTTTGTCCATAAAACTGGTGCAAATATTCAAAGTTCTAGTTAAAAACAGATAAAAGCTGAGCTGTGCACAATGCAGCCATCACTTCCTGATTCTTTCATGGCATTTGAAGTTTCTCCATCTTTGCTTGCCCAGACCAAGTTTGATTCCAAAATGCACTTCTTTCAAATCTTCCCTGGCAGTTTTCTGTGGGTTGAACATTCTGATTTGCTGAAACAGACACACTCTCTCGAAGGTTGGGACAAACTGGTAAACAATAGCACAGTGTAGACTAATTACTTTGGAAAACACGGCTTTGTCAAATGCAAAATTTAAGATTTATAGCTTAAAGCAAAATTAATATGGAATCTAATATTTTGGGCTGCTCGGGAATTAATCTTTCATTGTAAATCCCAAAGCCTGCAGCTAACACAAGCAAGCTGGACTGTTGGGTTTGGTTTATTGTGTCTGTGTGTTTTGTTGGTTTTTTTTTTCACCTGGTCACCCAATGGAAGAGTTCACTGTTTCCCCAGCCTGAGCTCTAAGTGCTGTTGAAGAAATGCTGCGTTCTGTATTTTGGCTCTCTTGGCAGAGAGGCTGTGCAGTGTATTGAGGACTGAGATGTCCTGGATAATATGCACTTTTTCCTATCGATACATAGGAATCTCTATCATGGCAGTGGAAGATTTTAGATTTATAGCTCAGTGGGAGTTGCATAGGTCTTCTGATTTCTGCAGCCTTCTGTATATATCTTCTAGTGTTTTACAGGAACAGACTGGGCAGCATCATCAAGCTAAGAGTGTGGACTTACACGTTTCATATAATAGGTATTATTTTTTCAAGATATCCAGGATTTTGCGGTACTGTTTGAGGTACATTATGAAAATAGAACTGAGCTGGTATAAAAGGTGTTATTTTAAATATATAGGAGATAAACCAAATAAGTGAACTGGACAGGCAAAGATGCAGATCTTTTGACTTCTACAGTGCTCTTCATCAGAGCTACATTTGACTACTTTGCACACTAATCAGTAACTGGCAAATCTCTAGAACAGTCTGTGGTGTCTGACACCAGGTTATTTCTTCATCCCAGGCAAAACTCAGTTTGAGCTGTGTGCCATCCTTAGTTGCAATTTTGCACTTCTGTGTGTTGGAGGTGTGGTACAGGGAGACATAACCCTGCAGTTAGCTTCTCATTATCTTTGGACCTTCTGAGCCATCAGGTGCCAAACAAATTTCTTGAGTAGCACTTCCACTGCTCAAGCACCACAACAACTCACATTTACTAATGATATAGCTGCTTGGATTTGTCTGTTGTGCTCTTTAACTGTAATTGGTATTTTAGGTGAGCCAGCTCAAGACAGCTATATGTATGGTTTTTAAGACATGGTGAGCACATTATTAAAATTGTTGCTGTGAATAAGGAGAAATAATGTAAACTGTTGTTTATGTCTCTTTCTGCACACTCTCAGCAACACTTCTGATGGCATTCTCCATACTAGTAAAGAACCTTGATTCTCAGTTACTGGATTTATTTCTAGTTACTCTTACCTCCAGCATCGCTTCAGTTGCCAAACACAGGAATGGATTCAAACCTCACAGAAACTAACAGTGATCCTATGAAGTGCAGCACAATTTGTGTCAGACTTGTTCTCTAGAAAGATTGTTTTATTTTACTTGTCTCCCAAAAAGAAAGTAAGTGTCTGTTGCCAGCAGCTTTGATAGCTCTTGTGCAGACCTGAGTCTTCTCCAAGAGGCACTTGCTGTCTGCTGGCTGATCCATCCTCTAGTTAAGAGGTTTTTCTGCCAAATTGGTTCTACCTACAGTGTTTGTTTTTTGACATCTTCGTGTATACATAGAAAGTAGAGGTTTCCCTGTCACATGCTGGAAGAAGACTACTAGGTGATGCTGTTGTGTGTAGTTTTAAAGAGACAGAAGTATTGATGTGCAAGCTTTTCTATTAACAGAAGAGCATAAATTCACTTCTTCAATATTATTTGTAGTGAGTTAGATACACACAGTTGCAAATAAATGTAGTCATGTAGCTGTTTCACTGGAACAGACACTGAGCAATTTTCTGAATTCAGTATTGTTTTTCTACTGATGAGAAATTGTGCATAACAATGTTGGACAAATGTTTCTTATGCTGGATATTTAATCTCTTCAACTGAGCATTCCTCATGCCTTTGCATGTCAGCAGATAAAGGAACCAGATTATGAATTCACAGACAGGTGAATAACTTTATAATTAACACTGGTTGTGAGATAAGAAAATCAGCATTTAAATATGCAAAGTAGAGAGGGAAAAAATCCTGTTAGATTTCCAGGTTGCTATTAGTAGGGCTGATGTCTTCAGTTTTTTTGATGATGAACAGCTGCACATTAGCACAAGGTAATCAAAGACAACAGACAACCTGGTAGGGTCATTGTGCACTGCTCCTTTTAAATGCTTGGGTTTATGGAGTGCCAGAGCCAGCCAGGACATGAAACAACTGGACTGATGAGTTATAACAACAGTTCGAATCACAAAGGACTGGACCCATCAGCTGGCTGAGATCAGCAGAGCTCTGCATTGCAGAGAAATTAATTTGTTCCAGGTGGATATTTACCCCCAAAAGCTTTATCCTTACATCTGCCAAAATTCTGTCAATGTGGAAATTTGATTTGATCTTGGTTGAGTATGGTCCTGCAGTCACCCCAGATGAATGTTCCTGCAATGGAAGGACATTAAAATATGACCACACTGAGCCATGACCTCACTCTTAGAAATAAGCAAAGAGTGTTGGAATTTTTCTTTTAACAGACAAGAAAAGTGAGATTTTTTTTTTTTCCTTTGCCCTGTTCCAGTTGGTCTTTGTGTTTTGTGTTTCTTTTATGTACCAAAATTGAAAAAAAGAGCAGTGGGGAAAAAATAGTCAAGTAAAAGGAATACAACGGAAGAAAAAAAAAAATCAGAAAATAATTTTTTTAAGAAGAAATGCAAAAGAATTAACTAAAATGCCCCAAATGGTTGATACTGTGATCATACATAAAGAAAAAGTAATTGTTAAAAGCCTGTATCTTAATGCATTTTCTGATATTTTTTTTCCCCCTCACTAGCTCTACTTTCAGTTTACTTTTTTACAGAAAATGTAGAACCTTGTCTACCATTGTGTGGTCTGTTTCAGCATTTCAAAAAGGTTCTGTGCATTGCTTGCTCCCTGTGCATTGCTCAAAATTCAGGTCCATTTTTTTGTTCTTGGGGTTTTTTGTTGTTGTTGTTGTTGATTTTCAAAGCTATGCCTGTCAAGGCCAGTGACAGGTGTATGAAATAAGTTCCTAGACCAGTATTTAACATCTCGTGTGAGCACTTTTGGAGATGAACCAAATTTATTTCATGTTGTTGTCACCTCATGCCAGATTATGACCTCTAAGGTTCACTACTGCAAGCTGAGCAGCAAGTTCAGGAACAAACTGTTAGTACAGGACTTTCCTGCCTTCACTTGTTCTTAGTTTCTCTCACCTAAAGAAACACGCAGGTGAATGGGTTGTAGTAGGGGGAGAACCTTTCTCTTCCTTTTCTATCCAGGCTTGAAATTGCTGTGTATTTCTCTAAATACAGAACAGCAACAGTTATGAAATCATAAAAAAGAAATCCCTGAATAAACCAAAACCCCCACCTCTCTTGCTAAAATATTACTTTGACTAGAGATTCCTTCCGGGTGGAAATGTGACTGATTTGATAAACTAGCTTTTCTGTCCTACCTTCTCCCACAGTAACCCTCATAGACAAAAAGGATCTGTTCTGAAGGAAGAGAGTATTGGTTTTCCTTACAGAAATTCAGGTCTTCTTATGCTATGTGCTGTGACTCTGGGCAGCCTACTGTGCCATCAGCTCCTTCTAGGTGTGTGGAAAGAAGCCAGTACAGACCTGGTCTCTTCACACTGATGCCTTAGTAAAAAATCTGCATTTCCCTCTCCTAGGTTTGACCATCACATCACATCACATAGCATCAGGGTTTACTGGCCAAATAGTACTTTCAATTCTTGTCTCCTATGTTATTGAAAACAACACAAAACGTTAGTACTTCATTTACAATTGACTTGATTAGAATCAAGGTCATGTTTTCTCTTAGCTTAACTAATTTACCTCTGCAGTCCAACAGGCAAATGGGTCATGTCTGGGCAGGACTAGTGCTGACTAACCAGCCGTGACTTGTGTTCGGAGTACGTCAAATTCTGGGGCTGTTGCTATCCTTCTGTCATTGAAGTTTCAACTCCATGGACAGGACAATGTTACCAGTGCCTGTGCAGAGGTTATGAAATTCCTGTCGGTCCATCAGCATGATGTTATCAGGAGGTTCACTGGTGAAAGAAGATGCAAACTCTGGGTAAGCCATGGGCAAAGTAAAAAGGTAAAACAAACAGAG
This sequence comes from Psilopogon haemacephalus, assembly GCA_013396835.1. NCBI lineage: Eukaryota > Metazoa > Chordata > Aves > Piciformes > Megalaimidae > Psilopogon > Psilopogon haemacephalus. The sequence continues at coordinate 134,556 of VWZI01019104.1, read as the reverse complement.
AAACAATGCCCAATCTTTTGAAGAAGATTATCAGCTCCTGTGAATTTATTCAGTGTCTTCTGGGTGACACTAGCCAAAGGTCTAGTCCATAGATACCTTTTGGGCAGAGTGGTCCTTTCAACCATTCAAAATCAGTCATTTGGCAAGTGGCACTTGCCTGAATTAGAGCCTGTTAATTTTAGAAATTGACTTTTCTTGTATGCATGTTATGTGGGGTTGTTATTTTTCAAATTGCCCATATATAGCACAGGAATTTATGTGCTCTTAAAACAAAAATACAGAATAAACTGAAAGCATCCCCACTATTGTTACCAATGATCTAGGGTAATGTGCTGACTGAGACATCAGTATGATTACCCATAATTACTACTGCAGTTTGCTTATTTTTTTATGTTGCAAATCTTGTAGTTTATGCAACTGATGTCAGGGAGCCATACTAGCTTATGCCAGCAGGTCTGGTACTTTTGCTTATGATTTTTGCCTTGGCAAAACTCATGTATGATATCGTTTTTCCCAGAAGATTGGCTGAATACTCTAAAAGTCATTATTGACTAATACTAGGGTTAGCCAATTAGGACTAAGATTTCTTTCAGTGGTGGAAACATGGATCATTAGGGTGAAATAGATTGTATTTTGCTGAAAGAAAAGCTAGTTCTGTTTATTTGTAGGGCATAAACATCCTGTAGGCTTGTTCAGAGTTATAACTGTGTAAATCCATTACATCTGAGTGGTGACTCAAGCCCATTATTTTTCAATAAGTGATATTCACCTGTTTGCTTAAGTGATGCCAGGTGGACAAAAGCAACTTTTATAACAAATTTAAACTCCTCATAAACAGAGCTTTAAATTCCCCTCATCTTTGATTTCCTACTCCAGGCCTTGATAATGATGGGGACCTCTGTACTTTTGTGGTGAGGGATAAGAGCAGGTGAAGGAAAAATCATTTGTTGTCCTCAGTGCATTGAACAGATTTGCCTGTTCCTGAGTTCACAGATCGTTTGAGGGAGGAATTAAGTTACACTAATTTTTGAAAAGTTAACACATTCTAAAATTTGAAACTCAAGGCCTGTCCCCCTTCTGCCTGCAAGCACCTTCTGCAAACAGTGGCCTCAGATTTAACAGGTGTAATCGCCCACTGACTTCTCTGAGCAATGCTGATTTAGACCAGTTTGATCACACCACACACAAGCTGGTATGGATTTGGCCATGGTCTGGTAAAATAGGATTGACAGCAGATGAGAAATTTGGGCAGTAGATGAAAGCAGAAACATTTGCCATCATGTGGAAGGTGATGATGGAGGATAAATGGGCATCAAGTGGAGAAAGCTCACAAAATGAAACTGTATTAGATATAAAGAACCTTAGTGATTTATAACTTGGGTATTGTTGTTAGACTTGTCTCCTAAATTTATCTGAGATTACAGATTAATGAGGGATGGTGATTATGAGAGTTTCTTTTCCTCTTAAGACATTTCAGAACAGCATCTGGAAGAAGTCTGCTATCAGTATTTTGAGTTTGTGGTGGGTGCCTGTCTTGTTCTTTAAAGTGCCAGATATGCAACTCACAGCACAGTTTTCAACCTTATTTTAAGTGAACTGAAATTTCTGTAAAAATAATTAGATTCAGGAGAGGGAATTGCAGTAATTCTTCCTGGCTATGACAGAAACATGTCCAACCATTTCCAGCTCTGCAGAAGCCTGGCAAAATGAAACGTTAGCTAGTGTCCTAAAACCACAGCAAGCAGTTTCAGTACATCTTATTACCAATGATTACAACCGGAGAGCTTTGGTTCCAAGACAGACCTGCATGTTTTTTGCAGATGTGCACACAGGTAGGTAGAGACAGCAAGAGTTGGCTTAAGTGATGTCCAGTCTACCTTCTAAGTCAGTATTTGTGCATCTGACACTGATATCTGTTTAAAACTCAAATAGAAAATCCAAATGGAAGTGTTCAGTTGCTGCATTTGTGTGAAGGTCACCCACTTGTGGTCAGAAGACTTCTCCAGTTATGATCACCTTTCTGCAGAATCCTGGGTTTGGCAGTTTTTGTATGACTGGAGCTTTTTTATTTTTTAACGTGCTCCAGTTCCTTAAATTACAATTTAAAAATTCCTGAATACTGAATGTGCTCCCTTCATTCCTCCTGTAAATTGGCCAGTGTCTTCAGCTGACAGTGTGCAACTTCACCCAGTGTAAGCAGTGAACATTCAAAGCTGTTGGGTTTTTTTAATGTATCCACCCCCGTAATGAAGCAAGTGAAACAAAGAGCCAGACATCTCAGAAATCACTCCTTGATAGGCTAATAATTTTTCAGTTCCTTCTGACATATCCACAAACTAGGCTATTTCACAGGGAAAATTTAGTGCAGCTGTAAAAGAGAAATCCTTATATGACATCCTCATCTGCCCTATCTGTATTCCAGCACAGTGGGTGAGGTGTATGGTTTCTGCTGCTGTTGGGAAAACCTAGCAGCTGCTCTTCTGAACCTGTCTGTGAGGACTGCCACACTTCTGAGTGCAGGGGGAAAAAAAAGCTGATCTCTAATATCCTATAAGCTCAGAGTCAGTGACGTGGGGATGAGCAGTCAGACACTAACCACATCTCCTTATTTAGGCTCACAGTTTTGTTCCAGCCATCCTCAGAAGGTGTCATTTAGCAGAGATAAATCTTTAATCAGGCAAACTGATTTATAATTAGCCTGTAATAAAGCACAACTGACCTTTGAATTCTTCAGATCAGAGTATTTAAATGTTTCTCATTCTTCTTCTTGCCTTTTGGTGGCAGGGTATCAGTAACACACTGTTCTGTACAAGTGTACAGAACTCTTGGTGTCCAACTGGGTGGTTGTTATGGTGGATGTGATGCTGTCAACAGTGCTGACACTAATTTTAGCAAGCCAAGAGTTTACTTAGTGTAATTACTCTCTGTCTGTTAACTGTGCAGAAGTCAGATCTTACAGGCACAGCGGTAAAAAGGCTGGCCAAGGCCTGACAACAGTCTATGGTAACTGGAGTACCTTAGAATGGACAGTTGCCCAAAAGAAACCAGCCATCTCCTTCTGTGGTGATCTGGATGCTCTATTCCAACTCCAATGCATACAGCAGATGATTTCATATCATCCCTGCAAAGTGTCCTGGATGTTGAGCCTTGTTAGCCCACACCACCTTTACCTGATACATGGATTTGTCGGGAAACCTAGGTCTTGCTTCTGTTTAGGTTTCTCATACTCTAGTTTTCCATAATAAATGTCTTACTATAAATTCTTGGCTGACTAAAGACATTTGGCTAATCCTAACTTCTGGATGCTTATCAAAAGCAAAGCTTGAATTTCATCCATTGTGAATCCTAGACAATGCTGTTTGGAAGCACAGCTCCATGTGCTCTTAATAAAATAGTAGAAACAACAGCATCAACTTTGTAAATAAACTTTTTTTTTTTTTTAGAAAGCCAACTTATTTATAAATAATCTACACCAGATGGTGACCATAACTTAAATTTCTACTGTTAATATATTTTTATATGGCCTCAGACAAATCACAAGTCTGTGTCTTAACTCACCAGCCAAAAAAAAGGTGTGTCTGCTTCTGGATACATTACTGCTTTAGAAACAAGGGGGTTGTTTTTTAAATAACTGAGAGACAACATCTGTGCTTAAAGCATAGTGCTGAGTACTGGGACCTAGAAGCCGTTAAAAACATATTTCTAATACTTACCAAATTACCATTTTTGTAGGACTTCTAGCAAAGGTACAACCCAGTCTGCACTGATGTATTTAGTGTGTGTTTTGGATAGTGCTGCTTGTGGCTCTGCTGAATTCTCTGGCCTATATATGTTTGCAGGTTGGCTTTCCTAAAAAGAAGCTTGAGGGACACTCGTTTACAATATTTCCAGAATGTGATTTAAGGGCAAAATTTTCCTGACTTCAGGCTCTACATCTAGGTGTGGGATAAGATTTGTGAAGACGCTTGGATATCACAGAACTTCAGAGGTTGGAAAGGACCTCCAGAGATCATTGAGTCCAGTCTCCCTGCCCAGGCAGAATCATCTAGGGTAGTTTTCTCAGGAATGCATCCAGGTGGGTTTTGAAAGTCTCCAGAGAAGGAGACTCCACAACCTCCCTGGACATCCTGTTCCGGTGCTCTGTCACCCTCACTGTAAAGAAATTTCTCCTCATGTTGAGGTGAAACCTTCAGTGTTCCAGTTTGCAACTGTTGCCCCTGTCTTATTGCTGATGACCAGAAAAGAGATTTGCCACATCCACTTGACACCCACCCCTCAGATATTTGTATATATTGATCAGATCTTCTCTCAGTCTTCTCTTCTCCAGACTAAACAGCCCCAGATTTCTCAGTCTCTCTTTGTAGGGAAGATGCTCAAGTTTCCCAGTCATCCTCTCCATTGTACTCCTTCCAGAAGGTCCCTGTCTCTCTTGAACTGTGGGAGCCCAAAACTGGACACGGTATCCCAGGTGTGGGCTCCCCAGGGCAGAGTAAAAGGTGAGAAGAATATCCTCATCATGAAAATATGTTCAGCTACCCTACAGGTTAGATATGAGATGCTTTCTAAGGTACTGCGCCAGACTACTTTGGTGGCCAAAGACAACACCATGATATTGCTACAACAGGCAGTCAATTAGGTGAGCTCAAACACTGAATTCTTATGATAAAGTCACTTGTTTGGTGTCTCAGGGGAAACTGTTGGGAGTTATTTCAAGGACCCAAAAACATACTGGTGACATTGACAGACATCATTGGAAAGGAAATACATAATTCTAAAGTTACTAAATGAACCAAACAAGACCAGGTTTGCTTAGATGTCTACTGTCCCTCAGCAATGTAGGCAATTTTCTCCTGTCTTTGCTGTCTTTTAGGTCCTTCTCCCCCAAATTAGAAATTTTCTGAGTGCCTAGTTCAGAGTTTGTAAGGCCTGAGCCATCAGCTTGAATTAAAAAAAAAAAAA
>VWZI01019104.1:25789-126113 GCA_013396835.1 Psilopogon haemacephalus | reverse complement strand
AAAAAAAAAAGGCAGAGTGAGGGAAAAAAACCCCAAACCTTAATGGTTTTTGAACCTGCTTCTTATTTTATCCTGAAATTTTCAGAAAAGACTTTTTCTCTTGCCTCCTGTGACAGAGATCTGTGCTGACTACCTGTAGCTATGCTAACACAGCATCTTGCTGCCATAATAGTCTGCCTGATGTGTGCTAAATTTCAAAATGATTTAAAGGGGTGAATTTGGCTCTGAAACCAGGTGCATGAGGGAAGTGACTACAAGATAAAGCAAGTACCCACAGCTTCCCACCATCCGGTTGTGTGTGCTCATGGCTAAGACCTCAGTTTGAAGGGAAGAGTGAAGACACAAAGAAGGTTCTGTGGCTTTCACAGTGGTTGTCCTCTTTCAGGTTTTTTTTGTTTTTTTTTCCTGCTTTGAAGGCATATTTCATGGGACACTTCACAGAATCAATGCAACTCATCAGCAGATGGGTGCTATGTGCACCAGGCCTGTAAAAGGGCAGGCATTTGTTTTCACTGCATGTCAGGGCCTTTCAATCCTGCACCAACACTGAGTGGGTTGTCCTGCAGATCGTAAGAGGCTTTTGCTCAACCTGTAATTTGTGCAGCAAATCAGAGTTTGTTCTATAGACACTGTTGATGCTTATCTCTGGTTAAAGCCCTGGCAGAATATTTTTTGGTTCTGCCAACACAACAGGCCAAAACTGAGCCAACAAGCATCAGGTGCTAGAGTTCAGAGAAGACACTCCATCAATGATAGGGCTTAAATTATTCTGTTTACTCTTTACTTTTTCCTACACACTTAAATTCATGTAAAAGCCTTGGCAAATGCATAATTTTGGAGTTTGTAGATAGTGTTAATTTAAAGCTAAACTTTATTTTCCATAGGGCAGGCTTTCCCTCGCAAAATGAACAGCCACCATTTGATAACCATTAGTGCATAGAACTCAAATATGAGACATTTGCAAAACCAGGACAGTGCACATGCTGAGGCAGTACACAAGTGTCCACCTTTTGCTTTGGCAGCAGTTTTGTCTGTGTTCAGAACCAGCCTCATGCTTCTGGTACAATGGATCATTCCTCAGCTGCCCCGAGAGATCAGCCAATGGGGTGTGAAGATGCTCTAGAAGTGATAATTTGTGGAGGTTTGCTTTTTGTTGCATTTTGCCTTCTGAAGCTTTTTGTGGGGATTTGTTTTTTTTTTTTTTTGTTCTCTAGCCCTAATACCTGGAGAGGAATTTTTCTGCTTATTTTGGTTGGAAAATATTATAAGGGGATGAGAGTTCTGACCAGAATGTACTCAGCAAGAAGAGTGCAAAGACTTGTACTGCTGTGATCAGGCCGTGTGCACCTCAGTAGCCAGTGACACCACTTCAGCTTGTTCTCACATAAAAGATCCACAGATGGATCAACTGGTTGGGCTTTCTTACCTAAATTCCAATGATTTTTCAATTTTTAATTTTAATTTCTTTTAAATCTAGACACATGTAAGTACCTTCCCAGATATACGTTTGCACTGACTTAAGAGTGTGCTAAAGGAGGGACAAAAAAATTGGTCTTTGTGCCTGGATAGTAAAATGAGTATGATATATCTATTTCTCCCTGTCCTGTCTGCTTTAATTATTAATTGCTTGTAGATCACACACAGAATCACAGAATGCATACAGTTGAAAGAGACCCTGAAAGGTTATCATGCTTAATTTGAGTTGAGTGTATGATCACTTAGGATCTCTAGGAACCGCTGTAATATAAATATTAAAAAGAAGAACACTGTTCTACAAATAGGTTCAGACTGGAATTTGAAGCTTATGTGGTTCATGTGGTTGGTTGTCATCTAAGGAAATGACTATGTTCTTCTGTTGCCTGAGCTCCTGAGTCAGATTTGGTTTAGAATTTTACGTGCAACAAATAGTGTCTTTTTTTAAAAAAAAAAGACTTTGCAATAATTTAAAACACTTTTTCCCTACTGCTCTACAAAGACCATGCATAGATGGTGATATTGATTAAATCATTCTTCCACTGGTTGCTTTGCACAAGGAACAGATACGTTAGTTTTCTGCTTTACTTTGTTCCTTCTCTGGGAGGATTTATGTCTGCTGTGTTCTTGGCACAGCTGTTTACTACTGACTTCTAAATGTAGATGGTGTTTCTTAACTCTATGCCAGAGAAATCCACTTAATTTCAGGTTGTATATAGTCAAGTGATTGTATTTTTAATTAATCAATTCAACAGTTTACATTGAGTTATGATCTGGTCTCAGTCAGGTTTAAATAATTTATTCCAAAAGTCTTATCAAAGATTAAACAGCTAGATGGTAACAGGTTAAGGAATGAAGTCTGCACATCCCTGATCATCAGTCTCATGTCTTTGTCACTCAGTAAGATAGTATGTCATAAAAAGATTATAATATCACTCTGCCTACAGAGCAAACTGCTAAAGATGAGGGTTTCAGACATTATTTTCTAATATATCTGTGTATGGAAAGCCAGTGGGAAAAATTCTGCTGGCATTTTCGCATATGCAACCAAGTTTGCAGTTAACTGAGTGCAAAATGCTGGTCTGCATGCACAAATACATTAGAAAACATGTGTGTTTTGTAAGAACTGTACTACTGTTTTTCAACATGATTTTATTTAATGAAAGTTAACATGATATATGGTAGTTGTTTGTGCAGTTAAGAGTCGTTGTTGACATAAGCATGCAGTCATAAACCCAGTTCTAGCACACGGTTTTAATTTTTTCTTTGTTACTTTCCCAATTTGACACTCTCAGCCAAATAAAATATTTTTTGAAATTTGATTAATGAACATACTCTGATTTATAACAAGACTGATTTATAGAGCATTAATAAAGAATAACAAAGTTTACCCAAAGATGACTTAGTCTTTCATTTCTGGTAGCTTACTAATGTGGCAGGTGGTAGAAGATCTCCAAAAAATCCTAATGAAAAAGGCACAGCAAAATTCCAGATTTGTTCCACAGAAAGCCAGGAATGCGAAAACTCTTACTATGTGTGCTAAAATTTGTGCAGCTCTGTCTTTCAGATGACTGCAGCAGGTCTCAGTAATCTGCTCTGGAAATGGTAGTTCTCTGACTTAGAATCATAGAATCAATCTGGGTTGGAAGGGACCACAAGGATCATCTAGTTCCAACCCCCCTGCCATGGGCAGGGACACCCTACCCTAGATCAGACTGGCCAGACCCTCAGCCAGCCTGGCCTTAAACACCTCCAGGGATGGGGCCTCAACCACCTCCCTGGGCAGCCCATTCCAAAGTCTCACCACCCTCGTGGTGAAGAACTTCCTCCTCAATTTGCACGTTGCTTGTGATGGAAATTAACTAAACTTGGTGATCTTATGAGCTGACACACCATTGTAAAGTGTCAGTGGTGATTTCTACATGTACACTGTCATTCAGACAGGGAGAACTGGGCAAAATGTGACACCTCATGGTCTTCAGAAAATTGATGCTGCATCTGGCATCACAGCAAGACAAGTGCTAGTCTAATAGCTTTTGGGCATGCTCCCTCTGTAGATATGATGTTTGTGGAAATGTAATTACATTTCATAAAAGAAAAAAGGACTGCAGTGGAATGGAAAGTAAACTCCAACTCAGCTGACACGAATAAAGAAAAGATCCTGTATGTGTGAATAATAACCATGTTAGTATCAATTATATGATAATTCTTACTGAGGTTCTGCTATTTGATTGTCTTGTCAATTTAACTACGCAAAATTTAATTACATTGACTTTTTTCTTTCTGTAGCAAAGTTTTTTATTGAGGATTTTGTATGTGGATCACTGGTGACGTGGAGCATATGCCAGGCAGTCAGCTTCATTTGCCATGTTGCAGATTTAGCAGGCTGCAATACTGAGCTTCTCAGTGCACCTTCAGTCTGACTTGGTGAAAGCATCCTAATCTCAGTCCAGTACTATGCCCAGAAAAGATTAAATTATTGTAGATGAATGAGCTTTGGAGAGTGTTTCTACCTGTCCACTACGCTCTGGGCTGTCAGTGATAGCTCATGTCACAACAGCCAACTGACATCTCCTAGATGGCAATGACTCTTTCCCTTCCACTTACGTTGGTTTCAGACCAGTGAGCTACATCTGGAAAGCAAGGAAGGCTGCATCAAATTCTGGTTATGCAGATTTTCTGTACTGAGGAGTGAGTTTATGGATTCCTATTTAAACTTTCTCGCTGTATCACTTTCTTGCTTCATGCTTAGTGGCAAAACTCTCCAGGAATTTGTGCTTTGTTTCATATCCAGACTGTAAACACCATTAGAGATTTCTGCTAGAGTAGCAGTTCTTTAACTTGCTATTTTGCTGCTTCTGCCATTTCAAACAATGCAGGGTTAAGACATGCTTGGTTTGTAAAAAATTAAGTTTCAACTCTCAGCAGGTGCTCCGGTTAAGTTTGAAACTAATCCATTACTTCAGCTGCAAATCAGCTCTCTAGGTTGGCTCAGTTGTAGTAGAAAAGTATCTGAATATAGTATATAAACATTATCTTCTACAGAGATAAGTACAAGACTAAGATGTGCTTTGCATGAGACCGTGCAGAAGCTGGAGCAGAAAGGCCAGGCACTTTTTGGGTGCATGGTGCCATAGGTAGCTGTATATTTAAAACAGATGCAGATGAGTCATATAATTATGCTGACCAACTTCCTGGTTACAGACAACATGAACATAAACACCAAATCACACAGCAGTGTACTAACAAGTAGCTGCAGTGCTCGTGTCAGGAAGGGATTAGTTGTAACAAGGATCACAATTGTCAATATAGCAGAACACCATTTTTCATCCTAAATTACAAAATTGGCTATAAGGGGCAACTATTCCCTTATACTTGTTGCATTGCTCTCCCTAGCATTAAATTCCCTGAGCAGCAGTGGAATAATAAACTTCTGTGTATGTATTCTGCATTAGTCCTTATTCAGTGCTTAGGACATAGCCTGGAAATCAGCCAAAATGAAATGAGACTGTGTGGATCTGGGTGATGTTTGGTTTTTTGGGTTGGGGTTTGGTTTTTTTTAGGGGGTGGTTGGTTTTGTTTTGTTGGGTTCCTGGCAATAGCTTCCCTAAAGAACTACTCGCTCAAATTTGGTACTTATCTCTCATCACTGGATAAGAAATTGGCTGGATGGTCACAGGCAGAGAGTAGTGATCAAGGGCACAACGTCCACCTGGAGACCAGTGACAAGTGGCGTCCCTCAGGGGTCAGTGCTGGGACCAGTGCTGTTTAACATCTTTGTCAGTAACATGGGCAGAGAAATGGAGTGCACTCTCAGCAAGTTTGCAGATGACACCAAGCTGTGTGGCACAGTTGACTTGCTGGAGAGCAGGGATGGCATCCAGAGGGACCTGGACAGGCTGGAGAGGTGGGCCCAGGCTAACCTCATGAAATTTAACAAGGCCAAGTGTAAGGTCCTGCACCTGGGTCAGTGCAATCCCAAGCACAACTCCAGGCTGGGTGGTGAGTGGCTGGAGAGCAGCTCTGAGGCAAAGGACCTGGGGGTCTGGGTGGATGAGAAGCTCAACATGAGCCTGCAGTGTGCGCACGTGGCTCAGACAGCAACTGTGTGCTGAGCTGCATTAAGAGAAATATTACCAGCAGGGCAAGGGAGGTGATTCTCCCCCTTTACTCTGCTCTCGTCAGACCCCACCTGGAGTACTGTGTGCAGTTCNTTCCAGTATCTGAAGGGGGCCTACAGGAAGGCTGGAGAGAGACTGTTCACAAGGTCTTGTAATGACAGGACGAGGGGCAATGGGTTCAAACTGGCAGAGGGGAGATTTAGACAGGATGTTAGGAGGAAGTTCTTCACAGTGAGGGTGGCGAGACACTGGAACAGGTTGCCCAGGGAGGTTGTGGCTGCTCCCTCCCTGGATGTGTTCAAGGCCAACCCCCACCTGGCTGCAACCTCCCTTCAGGTAGTTGTAGGCAGCAACGAGGTCAGCCCTGGGCTTCCTCTTCTCCAGGCTAAACAACCCCAGCTCCCTCTGCCTCTCCTCACAGGCTGTGCTCCGGGCCCCTCAACAGCCTTGTCATCCTTCTCTAGACACATTCCAGTACCTCAACATCTCTCTTGAACTGAGGGGCCCAGAACTGGACACAGTATTCATGCATTCACCAGGCAGGTAACCTGATCATAAAAGGAGATCAGGTTGGTCAGGCAGGACCTGCCCTTCCTAAACCCATGCTGGCTGGCCTGACCCCTTGGCCATTCTGCAGGTGCTGTGTGATTGCACTCAAGATGACCTCTTCCATAACCTTGCCTGGCACTGAGGTCAGGCTGACAGGTCTGTAATTTCCCAGTTCCTCCTACTGGCCCTTCTTAAGGATGGAAACCATATTTGCCAGCTTCCGGTCTTCAGGGACCTCTCCAGAGAGTCAGTGAGCTTACCTTTTGGATGAGAAAGTTTTTGAAGGTGCTCAGTTTTCCGTTCAGAAGACACTGGTCTGAACATTGTGTCTGCTGCCTCCGGGACCTCAGCTACTTCAGAAATTAAGAGTGCATCTGCTAAGCTAGCGACAAACTTACCACCTCACTTAAAGGACTGTCAAAAAGTATCTTAAATTGACTAATTAACTCCTTGCATAAAAAAAAAAAAATCCTGGTAATTTAAACACAATGGTGTGGGAAAGATTGGAAACGCAATGGAGACTTCACTGTTGCTGTTGTTATTGAGCAGATGGAGCTGAGATACCAAAGGAGTCAATAACAGCAGAAAACTTTTAACAGATTCTTTTTAATACTGTAGGAGTTTACATTTCCACCAAAGGCAGAGTTGATCTAAGGGATAGCCAAATCACCAGGAAAGTTCTGAGTCAGCAGAGTTTTGAATGACTGATATATCAGACATAGACCCAGCCATATGAAAGTACTTAAACAAGTATGCAGTTGTTAGCATGTGAATACTTCTGATTTAAAAAAAAAAAAAAAATCTTGTACTGCTGTGCCTCCTGAGTTCTCCAAAACACATTTTCCTGAAATTGTGTATGGCTTCAGTTTTTGAGGTACATCTCTTGAGCCCTCCTACCTGAGTGTGTTCCTGACTGGTACAGGACTGGAAAAGGTATTTCTAGATCTGGCTCAACCAAGTGCTGGCAACATGTGTTGTTGGAATGAAGACTATAAAGCCGAGGAGCAGAACATGCTGGACTCCAATCTACAGTAGCTGTTTCTAGTGAACTGTTCTGAAGCATCTCCAGCTCTGCTCTGGTAGTAATGACTGAAAGTGTAAGCTGTCATGGAGGCAGGCATTGAAAGGGATGAGCAGCCAGCTGAGACTAACTTTCTCTTTTGTTTCACATAGAGGTCAGAATGCATAGAGGAATTTTTAGGGGCTCCATGCCCAGTGCTACTGCTGGGAAGTGGTGACAGTAAGAAAAGTGTGATCCATAATTACAAAGAAGAAGGAACAAGAAAGAGGATTGACAAGCATACACACACAAAAAAGAGAGAGAAAGGGAGAGAAAGAAGAAATTGAGAGAAATTAATCAACTGACAAACTCACTGCAGGGCCGTAAGGGAGACAGTAGGTGCCACCTTTCTGCTCCGCATGTTCACTGTGCTGCTGTCCAGCTCAGTGCTGGCCTCTGCCTACCACCATGTTGCAATTACTGCTTCTAGCAGCTGTGTCTATGTATATGTAAACATATCTATGTCAAATCGACTGCGTTTTGCTCTATTTTCTTGTTTTTTTCTTAAGTTATATACAAATGTGCAGGGCTGGGTAAGAAGTAGCTCTCAAGAGTGGACAGTGCTGCTCCGTAGTGGTTATGGCACTGTATGCATGGGAAGTAGGGGCATGGACAAGGAAGGGCTTAACAGCAGTTACAGCACTTATGGAGTAGAGACCTCAAATTTCTCTCTCAGCATCATGTGGATGTCCACTGGAATGGGCTGCCCAGGGAGATGGTGGAGTCACCATCCCTGGAGTGTTTAAAAGGAGACTGGATGAGGCACTTAAGTGCCATGATTTAGTTAATTAGAAGGTATTGGGTGATGGGTTGGACTCGATGATCTCGAATGGTCTTTTCCAACTTGGTTAATTCTGTGATTCTGTGATTCTTTGATACTCGCACTAGTCAGAGATATTCAGTATTCCATTTTGTTGACAGAGAAACTCAGGCAAACTGTCTCGTAAGTGAGGTCCCAGAGACAGTCGGTGCTCTGTTGAACAAAGTCTTCAAACTAATGTCCTAACCACTGTGCATCGCTTCCTACTAAAGCACAGATGTAATGCTCAAGTGAGCTGAGTGGTTATCTTCCTGGTATCACTTCATATATTGCTGTCCTCAGAAAACCTTGTTTTCCACTCTTGGGGAAAATCTATTCCATGGGTATTGGCATGGAGCAATGAAGACATCCGGTGGCTGGTTGTATTAATGGCAGGTGAACGTGTCTTGATCTCTCAAGAAGGTGCTCTGAGGTTTTACACAGTCAAAAGTGCTGTGCAAGATCTAGTTAAAGCTTCAAAATGCAGCTGCCCACTAAGGCTGGAAGCATGCACCTCCCACGTACAGTGCTGCATTCTACACCATAGGGACTGAGTTACCAAGCTGCCTCTCTTCCCTCATTTCTGTACTCCTGAATCTACTCATATACAAAAGAGGTCTGGAGAAGAGGTTATTAAATTTTTAATCTTCAGTCCCACGTCCCCATGCGGCTCCTAAGCAACAGCTTCTGAGGATTTATCCTTAAAACCTGTTAACTAGTGGACAAGATGCTGTGGTCTTTTCCTCTCGGACTCACAGCTACAAGTGCTACCAGTGACGTTTGGGGACTTAATAAAAAAACCCAAATGGTGCAGGGTTTTCCCTTAGACTGTCACTGTGGAAAAGACATAGTCTTTCTTTGTGCTTCATTCATTTTCAGTTTGGCCAGCCCTGCCACTGATATGTGAACAAATGGGGAAGCAGAAGAGAAAAGAATACTTGACAGAGGAAACTCGCAAATGAAACTGTTATGTTATGCTGTCAAGCTCGAGTGTGAATAGTGCTGCACCTGGGGAGCACTGACAAAGAATCTGCATTCATGCCCAATCCCTCATGTGTGGGAAGCCTGCAGATGTAAAGGAATTGCCGTGATAAAAGTGTGATTCAAGAGACTTTCCTTGTTTGGGTTTAATCATATAAAAGGGAGGCGTGAGTGAAAATATCCTGTACACAAGAATATCCTGTTGGCTAGATGTATACATTGATATTAGCTGAGCAAAGCTGCAGAGAGGTCTGAGACATCTGGGGGATGAATCATGCCCATCCAGAACTGGAGCAATTAGCTACATTTAGACCAGCAAAAGGCCTCAAAGGTGTCTAATTGAGTGGCTTGCAAGTGCACCAGGAAACAATGTGGATCTGTATTGAGCTAGTGGGACACCATTTGCTAATGTGGATGTATTATCCCAGATAACTAAATCAATTCTTACGCATCCACCGCAGACATAAGTGTTTTGTTATCTAGGAGGAAAGGAGGTAGTTAATGGCAAGCTTGTCTTGCAGCCTGTTAAATCTGTGACCATTTAAACATAAAGCAGAGATTTTGGCAAGGTCAAGGCCACACATTTCATAAGAGAATAAAGTTCAATATTCTGCCCTGGCAGTCCCATTAGTTTTGAATCACTGTGCTAAACTACTTTTAAAAAGCACACATTTACTTGAGGACAAATTTAGAAGCTTAATAAAGGAAGACATGTCAAGCCAAATTTATAGATATTTTTAAAAATAGAAGCAAATTGTGTTCTAGGTAGGCATGCAAACTTTATTTCCCAAGGAAAAATGCAATAATTTCCTTTATAAATACTAAAAACAAAAGCTTTTGAACTCACTTTAAATATTTTTTTTTAAATAATAACAATATTTTTTAAACATTAGCCTTCATTATATGGAATTGCAATAGAATTATAAAAATTCCTGCAGTTAATTGGACCTGAAAATTTGTTGGTAGGTTATGGTTGACAAGATTAAGCCAGAATTAATTTGTAAAATCCAGAGTTGTGCAATTTATCAGCAATTATGTGTGTGTGTGTGTGTGTGTATATGCAGTGCTCACCGAAAGGAATATATTAACAGATTTATAGAACAGATTGAGAAAATAAATAGTAATATTTTCGGGAGAAAGGTCTTTGTAAGCAGAAATGGGTTCCTTTAAACAGTAGTGACTTCTGGTTTTTTTTTTTTGGTGGTCGTACTAGAGGAATGCTGGACCTTCAACAGTTACTTTGGACCTGTGGATTTACTGTCAAAACCCTTTTTTGGACAAAGTAAGTTTGTATAAAAGTGGTCATTATGAAGCAAGGAGACTTATAGGTGCTTCTTCTTTGTGGCCAGATGCAGAGCAGGACTGCAAAGCAGTGTGAGTTACCTTAGATAAGCAGATGCTGACAGGCCAAAACTCATTGAGCCAAAGTGTGAACAAATAAGATATAGAGGGCTATCCAAGGCAGGTGCCCATTAATACAACAGATGTCATATTTTGTTGTTGTAGTAAATGCCAAGAAGCCTCTAAGGAGTACTTGCCTTCCCACCCTTATTGACATGTATGTAAACTTTCCTGAGTCTCCTGAGACTCAGCCCTGCATCTGGCTCCACTTCTGCCAGATCATTAAACTGTTTCTTACTCAAGGTTTGTAGCAGTGGTGGTGATTCAAAATAGCTCTATGTTTTACTTCAGGGAGTAGGATTAAGGAGGAAGGTTGGTCTCATGACAGAAGAAAGATTAACAGAATTATTACTCTATGGATTATTCCTGAAGCAAATACAGACAAATAACTGGCAGATGTTTCAAGGTATGACATCAGCCTTGCCTCACACTTTGCAAGTAGCTGAGAGTCCATCTTGCTGAGTGCCCAAGCAGTTCTTGGCCTCCACATCAGAACTCTTGGGAAATTATGAGACTCACTGCTGTCTTTGGTGTAGCCACATGCAAATGGCACTGCTTTGGGGCAGTTTCAGTCTTGAAGAACTTGGACATTCAGTAGACAGCACAGAGAACTGAGGGGGAGGCAAAGTGGCAAGCTGGAAATCAGACCGATGTTCATGACAGATCTCGTTCCTGTTCACCCCTGGATCTAGCTGCTGAACAGTTTGTTAGATCTGAACGTTCTTTGCTGCAGAAGTTAATAGGAAGGAAATATGAACTCCAGAATTTATATTTTTTTTTTAAGAGAAAATCTATGTTTGATTTTGACAGGAGTCAAATTCTTCAAGGAAGAACTCAAATTTTAGAGCAGCTTGTGTGCAGTAGGTCACTGGGATAGCAATTTGGAGTTGTTTGCAGAAATTTCAATATGAAGCAGCAGGGCCACTACACACAGAAGGAAAGGCTGGAATGCTTCTGCATTAGCTCACATTTGCCAAAGACTCCTGCAGATAAAATCTGCATTGAACAAATGCTGATAAGATTGAACAAAAGATTGAACAAATGCTGATAAGAGCTTCATAAGTAGATAATCTGTAATTTTTTCCTAGAATTTAATTGTTTTTTTTAAGATAATGCATCTTTCTGACAAAGGGCATGTTTCTATAAAAAATGTTAATTCCATCTTTTCCTTTCCTCACATGAAAATAAAAGCCTTCAACACTCGGGAACAAACAAACAAAACCAAGTTCTTGGGTCTTGTATTGCCTTTCATTTATTTGTTTAACTTTCATTTAAAAATAAATAGTTTAATCTACCAAGGTCAAAGCAACAGAGATACTCTGACCTAAGTGACTCCACTAAAAGGTTATCCAATGGAGCAAAACACAACTCATTTAAGTGACCAGATTGCTTTTATGACAGCTGTAATATATAAACATAGAAAAGGAAATCAGAATGACAACTGCTGAGCCCCAGAGGATGTGGCAGCTTATTCCTGCTGAAGAGTGGCTGACAGCAAGAGTATATTGGGGCCAGCAACAGTGGCCCTAAATGTGTTGGGAGATTATGTATACTACACAACAGTGACGTTGCTGGAGAATCTGAGTATTTCTGTCAGCAGCAACATGAGAAGAAATTAAGAATAAAGTAGCATTCATTGGTTTAAGTCCACTGAGGAGCTGAGGCGTTTGGCCCCAAAGCCAAACTTCAGCCTTAGCATAAAGTGTCCTCCTGTAACACACAATGCCAATGTGATGACAGAAAAGGGTTTACAATTTATTTGAAGTTATTTGTTTTAATTATTAAAGTGGAAGTTTGGAGGTTTTGCTTGCTTGTTTTTTGAAGCAAGTAGTTCTAAGCTGAAATTTAGTGGAAGTAAGCAAGGGCAGCCAATAGAGCAGATGTTATTGCTGTACGCAGAAGGGAAGTTTAGTTTCATCAGGCTCTGATAATTCTGTAGAAGGGGGATGGCAGAAATAGGAAGGATTTCTCTTGTACCTAAGTGGGTTCTGGTTTTCTTGAATATCTTGAGGAAATACAAAGAAACTAGAAACTCATGCATGCAGGTGGTGAACTTCTACTTAATATAATGACAGATGTGACATAAAGGGTCCAGCAAGTTTTAGATTCCAGAAGGATCTTCCGTTTGACTGCTGCAGACTCTGTATGTGGTCTGTAGCTCTGTGGTCAGTTGTGCTGAGGACATAAAATAAGTAAAAGGAAGAAATTGTGCAAGATCTTCTCCATACTTCTCCTCATGAGGAGAAAACAGATGTGAACTTGTTTGACTTGGGTAGATGAGTAAGCCACTTATTTTACTGTGAGGATAAAGACTGAACTTCTCCTGGGCTGAGAAGTGACACAATGGTTCTCCTGGAAATCTTGATGAAAGAGTCAATTCACAGGTTCCCAGTTCATTGGCTGGTCTGGGCTGCTCTATAAGCTGTGTTTTAATGGATCCAGGAAAACTTTGTTGTCCTTCCTGCTTCTCAGCAGGAGCTGTGGGAAAACACTGGAGAACTAGTGGTACTCATCTAGTCACTTCTCAAATGTCTTGTATGTGGGCCAGCCAAGGTAAGCTAACAAGCCCACCCGTTTAAGTTAAGAATTCCTCTTCTGTGTAAGGTGGTAACTCAAGTTACAGCATGAGCTAGCTTTCAAGTGAAAAAGTGTTTGAAAGGAATTTTCCTAAGGCCTTTAAAATTTTGGAGGAAACACTAGAAATGGGTAACTTCCTCCTTTCACAGTGAATCGGTCTCTTTTGTTTAATATTATTAATCAAATTTGCTTAGATGAAATAGGAAAAACAACATAAAACAATGTCACAGTAACAGCCACAGAAATGCATGTAAAGCTGTGGGTCTGGTCCACTGACGTACGAATAGACTTTTTGGTAATTTCTATTCATCCTCCATATACAGAAAGAAACGTCTAGGAAGGTGTTTTGTAATATCCCTGAACTCCTGGTAATATGAGACCTCCTTAAAGCAATCTATTAAATCTTAGAGCAGAGAAGGGGGAAGAGACCAATGCTTTCTATGTGTGAATTATGAGGTGTGCGCATTAGCTATGGGAATATAACGAGGCTTTACTGTACTACTTCACACAGTGTATTAGTTATTCTGTCAATCTCACTGCTGTGGGAGGTCAGTGAGTCAAATGTGTGAACAGACACCAAAACCTATAAAAAATTCCTCACCCACTCATCCCCTAGTCAAGCACCTGAATCAAGGTGCTTCGGTAGAACTGTCTCACAGTTATTATAAAGTTGTAAAGTTGACAAACAGATGAAAATAGAAGTTTTGGTTTGTGAGTCTTGTGTGATGCTCTTTACTATCTTTATTGTCTTCCGAAGTTCCTCAAAGTTCTCACTGAATTTAGGGTAATAGAGCTGAAGGCTATCACTTTGTGGAAGTCCTTGGTCTGAGTGTCTTAGCATAATCCAATAAAGCAAGGCAAACTCTTAACCCCAAGACCTGTGCTTCAGAGACTGAGCCATTCTTTGCAAGAGCTCATGTTATCTCCAGCAGCACAGGTCTTGCTCAGGGTACTGACTTGCTTTGAGCCACCATTCCCATTAATGGGAATCTGTATCAAATAACTAATAATGATAGTTTTACATGGAAAACCAGAATGATTTGCCTGACAGTTCAGTCATCTTTGTTTCATCTTCCTGCACCTGTTCATTTTTTTAAATGTCCTGCATCCTTTGTACAACAGTTGTCCTCCTACTCCTGCTCCTGATTCCCATATGTTTACTGTTGGATTGGAAGTCCTTTTTTTGTACAGTTGAATTATATATATATATCTTTTTCCTTGCTGCTTGGAAAATTTTTTTTTTTGTAGTTAATATATATTAACTTTTCACCACCTGATATCATCTACTTCCAAATGTTTTTTTGACTAGATGGCAGTGATTCAATTCTATGTGAAACTGGCATCTGAGTAATACACACACAAAAAGGAGCATGTGTTGGAAGGTATCACCATCTCTTCATAGGACTCAAGTAATCTTTCATGTGTTTGACATTTGTTGTCCGACAATTAAGACTCCTTTCTAAAGATAAGTTTGCTTCAGAAGTTGAGTGCAGTATGTTAATGAATCATGGTTGAAGGGGGCAGAGGAAAATTCTGCAGCTATTCAGGTAAAAGGTTGTGATATAACAATCAAATACTACTCTTACCTTTTCTCCTTGATTGTAGTGCTGTTTCCACACATTGTGTCCCTAGGAAGAGATTAGTGTGATCTTCCACAAAGTTATTAAAAATTAGCTTATTCCATCATCTCCCTTCATTGCTTACACAAATTGCAGTGCCTGATTGTCTAGAAGGCCAATAGGCCTAAAACATGTCCTGGCTTGCCCCACCCTTCTGCTGATGGGGGAAGCAAGGATGAGAGGAAAAGAAAGGCTTGGGTCATTATGCTCCCTCCCAAAGTGATAAACAAGTACCCACAGGTGTTCATACATTTGTGAGTGTCTTGTCCAAATAAAGGTAAGTAAGCCCTAGTTTCACCTAATATGGTCAGTTTGGCAAAGTGCCATTCTGCTTGGTGAATCTCTGTGGCAAAGCAGCCATTACACTCAGGCAAATAATATGAATGGAGCTAAGTTGCAAGCAGTGTGTGGCTTTGCTCTGCCTCACTATTCTGCCTGGACAATGTGTTCTGCTCTGCTCAGACAACATGCTCTGCCTCACTACTCTCATCTTGGAAAATGCGTTCTGCTCTGCCTCATGTTTCAGCTTGGCCCTGATGTTTTGGGCTTGAAGTACCTGGAAACTTAAGTGCTTCCGGTTTACCAGAGGGGATGTTGCCTAGGCAGACCCTGACATGGACCTTGCAGAGCATCTTGGAGAAGGGTGAAGAGAAAGTGCATAGTTCCTACTTTTGGATCACCACATCCTGACTTCTGCTGGTGGGACCTGTCTCTGCCGTAAACTGCCACCGTTTGTGGGAACACTGCCAAGCAGCCTAGCTTTTCCCTGCATTCCCCCATGATTTTTGCCTCATGGAAGCTGTATCTACAGTCTTTGGACATTGGCGGGTTTACTCACATTGGACTTTGTGTCCACTGATCCACTACTGGATTATAATTTGCAGTTCCAAACACTGATGCAAAAGACACTGCCACAAAGGTGCCAAGGGAACATCTCGAAATTCCTACTCCACCACTGTGAGTAGAACAGACTTTCCTTAGGGCTCCAGGCTGCCTACTGGCTGCCTAATGGCTCTGTGGGTCAGAGCCATTTTGTGGCTAAACCTTTTCCAATATTCTGATTCTCCTAAATTACTAAATTACCCATAAGCATCTTTGTGAATATTATCTTGATCAATTTAGAACCCAAATTTAATTGTTTTTAACATAGTTTGTGGGCGGGTTTTTTCTACATATTTTGTAATTCCTGCCTCGTTTTGCCTCAACTAATTCAGTGGTCATATAAATATCTGTAAGAAGTATCTTGCAGAAAACAATTGCACATCTTCCATCTCTGTGGAGAACTTTTCAACATAAAAAGCAAGTGCATGTTACCAATGATGTATTTTGTGTTTGCTTTGGGATTTTATTGCTAAATTGCTATTCTATTTCTCATGGAGAATGCTTTAAGTTGTTTCTCTAGCTTTAGTCAAAGGACAGCTGTCATAGTGGCACTGAGAAAGTGACTACACAGTTTCTCATATAGTTCTAGTTAGTATCAACCATCCACATTTGGTCAGATCTGTCCTACCCTTCTCCTGCAGAAGCCTATACACAACAGAATATCCTCATTTCACAGTTTCATAAACATTCTGGAGCACAACCAGAAAACTTGCTACTGCAGTGGTATCTTAGCCCTTTGTGCAAGCCAACAATGTTTGGTCATTGATATGACAGACAAGCATAAGAAAACAAAGGCAGAAACAGAAAGAAAAGGGATTTTCTCAAGGTCCCTCATCAAGATCAGGAAGAGAACTAACCTGTCCTATTTGTAGGGGTTTATTCCTCCTGGAAATCCTAATCTGTGGGAGAAGGATGAGTGCATTTGTGAACTCTAAAGCCTGCCAGACAAATGGATACAAATTAAATACTGATGGAAAGCACTCTGTAATGACTGCAAATGAGACCTAGGTAAGGAGAGCAGGTGGGCTTCAGATACTAAACTTCAGAGAGGCTGCATACCTGCTAGGCACTTCAGTCTTTTACATCTGTATTTTGAATCTTGCATTTCTCTTAGCTTTCTGAAACAGGCACAAAAATGCTGCTTTCTGACTTTCATGCCCAGGTCTGCCTTTAGCCAGAACTAATTTATCTTCGATTTAGATTTCCCTGAGGTGCCCATCTTTCGCCTCTGTATATCTCACTTCATCCAGAGGCCTGATTTTTGTCATCTTTACCTGTCCTGATAGATCTGGACACTAGTTATTTAGACTAACAACTCATGTAAATCCAGGCCTTGAGTGACAGCTCTTGTCAATTTGTAACCCTCCCTGCTGGAAAACATCCAATTTTTTTGAGGTATTGTGCCAAGTGCATGCTATAGTTAAGATCCTGTTTCAGGGAAGGTATATCCTACATGTACCGTGTAATGCAATGTTTATCACTGAAGACCAAACCTTTGGCCTTGTCTTCTGTTAATACACTCTTGTGCAGGCTAGATCCTCAAGTGATATGAATTAAAGGATCTCTGTGCATATCAGTGAGCAGTGCCACTTTACACTGGTGTGTTGGTTAGAGCTAATTGGAGAATTTGAGTGAGAAATTAGACTATTGGCTGAGAGAGAGTTAAACACACAGTGTCACTTCACCAAGTTTCACTGAGAAAGAAAAAAAATTGTTTTAAGAAGTGTTCTCAAAACATCCAGATTAGCCAGTCTGCCTTGGTCTGCGCTGGCTCCGGCCACTTTCTCCTTTGTCTCTCAGGCTTGCTGGCTAAATTCAGAGTAAAACCACTAAAACGACTAACTTTTTCTCCTATCGCTAATCTCTCTGATCTTCAGCTTATCTGCAGCATCAACAGGTGGTGAGATAAAGCTGGGAAAGCGGGGAAAGGTGGTAGGGGAGTTTGGTTACCCTCTCCTGGGGATTTTGGTCTCCAGGAGGGGTGTGGTGTCTGTATTACCTTTTTTACTGTATATTTCTGTAAATATCTGTTATATCTTGTAAATATTTGCTTGTATATTTGCATTGCTGTAAATATAAAGCTTCATTTATTAACTTCCAGTGTTTTTTCTTGAGTTTTAGCCGGGGTTTTAAAAAGATGGGGGGGCAGGTAACTGCAAACCCACCACAACTGGTTAGGGAATATCTGTGCTTTATTAATCAGGACTTAGACAATGTTTGTAGAAACTTCATTCCTCAATCAGAAGATAAAGAGTTAAATAAGATATAAACCAGTAATGAGTGCCATAGGATGGAAATACATACTAATGTGGAAATGTCTGAGATGTAACTCTTGGCTGTGATAGAGTTTGATTTCATAAAGGCCTGGTCATACTTCCATGCACATGAGGTTACTGCTGGGATTTGGGGTCAGCAGCCCATTGCAGGCAGCGTCAGGAAGTTAAATCTTAAGCTTTGTCTATACCTGGAAATTAACTAAAACAGCTATTCCAGAGTACCTGGAATAGCGGTTTTGGTGTATTCTCAAGTGCAGGCTGCTTTGAAATGGTAATGTTTGAAGCTGTTTAGCTTTTATTTATAATAAGAAATGAAGATAACAGCCCCCTAAAAACTTTAAGGGATGGGTGGATGTTTGAAATTAAAAAAAAAAAAAAGGAAGATGGGATGGCTTTTATTTTATTGCAAACAATGGCCAAGCATTGCTGGCTTGTGCAAAGGGCTAAGGTAACACTGTGATAGCAAGTTTTCTGGTTGTGCTCCAGAAGTTTACAAAACTGTGAAATGAGGACATTCTGCTGCGTATAGGCTTCTGCAGGAGGAGGGAAAGTGCTGTTCTGCTAGCAGGTAGGACAATTGGAGATGACATGTATCCAAAACATGCAGACTGACTAGCAGGAGGATCTCTCTGACATTAAGAACTGTACACTGCCAAGCTGTCTGTCTGGAAGATTCCAGATTTATGTAATGCACATACTTAACAAGCAGAAAACTTCTTAGAACAGTGCAGGGAACAATGATTCTCTGCCTCGGGATAGCAGATTGGTGAGGAAATGTGCTAGCACTACTTTCTGGGATCTGTCAGGTGTATCTCAGCTATAGACGCACTCTGCAAACACAACATAGGATATTTTGGAGGATCCTTGCTGTCTGAATTCATCTGTCCTGGTCCTCCAGTACACTTATCACAGAATCACAGGATGTCAGGGGTTGGAAGGGACCCAAAGAGATCATCAAGTCCAACCCTCCTGCCAAAGCAGGACCATACAATCTAGCTCAGGTCACAGAGGAATACATCCAGACGGGTGTTCGAAGTCTCCAGAGAAGGAGACTCCACAGCCTCTCCGGGGAGCCTGTTCCAGTGGTCTGTGACTCTTACAGTAAAGAAGCTCCTCCTTGTGTTGATGTGGAACCTCCTGTGCTGCAGCTCCTTGTCCTATCACAGGGAGAAAGTGAGAAGAGCCTGTCCCCCTGCCTCTGACACCGAGCCCTCAGATATTCACTTTTATTAAATCCCCTCTCAGTCTTCTACAGACTAAAAAGCCCCAGGTCCCTCAGCCTCTCCTTGTAAGGCATGTTCTCCAGTCCCCTAATCATCATTGTAGCCCACCGCTGGACCCTCTCCAGCAGATACCTGCCCCTCTTAAACTGGGGAGCCCAAAACTGAACACAGTATTCAAGATGAGGTCTCATCAGGAAAGAACAGAGCGGGGACAGAACCTTCCTCGATCTGCTGAACACACTCTTCCCAATATAACCCAGGATTCCATTTTCCTTCTTGGCCACAAGGGCACATTGCAGTCCCATTGATAACTTTGAGGTCCCTCTCCACAGGGCTGCTCTCCAGCAGATCACCTTGCAACCTGTACTGGTGCAGTTTATTACTCTTCCCCAGATGCACGACTCTGCATTTGCCCTTGTTGAACCTCATCTGGTTCCTCTGTGCCCAATTCTCCAGTCTGTCCAACTCTCACTGGATGGCCTCAGAGCCTTCAGCTGTATCAGCCAAGCCTCCCAGATTTTTGTCATCAGCAAACTTGCTGAGCAGACTCTGTCCCCTAATCAATGTCATTGACGAAGATGTTGAACAGCACTGGACCCCCCACTGATCCTTGGGGGACTCCACTGGTTACAGCTCTCCAGATGGACCTGACACCATTGATCACCACTCCTTGAACCCTGTCTTGTAACCAGTTCCTAATCCACCTCACTGTCTGCTCTTCCATCCCACACTTCCTGAGTTTGCTCACAAAAATATCATTGGAGACAGTGTCAAAGGCCTTGCTAAGGTCAAGGTAGACTACATCCAGTGGTCTCCCTGAGTCTGCCCATTCAGTTATGTAGAGAGTTATAGTATACACCATCAGAATAGGTAGCCTTCGGGGGCTGCAGGGACCAAGGGCTATTTATGTTTTGGAGAAATGAAGTGCACCATTTCAGACGGATCTAGCTTCTGGAAGTTTTTCCTGACAATTTTGGGGTTTGCTTGGTTTGGGTTTTTTTTTTTTTATTTAACTTGAATGGGCATAAGAGACGTAAATTTCCAGCAAAATCCTTGCTTCAGTCTGAAGGAGGGCTCTGAAATGCTCACTGTCGTTCTCTTGGTATAGGGGCTTTTATTGTGATATCTTTGACAAACAGTGTTTATTTACAGCTCTCTGAGTGTACACACAATGCAAATTGAGTACTGTCTCAACTGCAGCTTGACTGAGGGTGGTCTGGGCCTGAAACATCTGCTTTACTCAGGAAACCTTTAACTGGAGTAGTGGTGGAGTTGGTCAGGGTTTCCATCTTAGGGTCGATCCATGAAGGATGCTCCATGGCTCTGTTGTTGCCTGTGAAGGCTTCCTCAGCATGCTGGGTGGGACAGGAGAAGAGCTAGGAGTTACAATCACTCACAGCATCCTCACTGCCTCTCTACAGATGCAGGCAGAGGCAGGGTGCTGCCTCGGCAGCAGATACCCGGCCTTTGAGGAGAAGGACCGCAAGTGTTAAAAGGGCTGGCGGGTGAAGTAAGTGTTGACTGTAATGGGTACCATAATGATGAATGGCATGAACGGACAATCACTCCTGAGACAGCAAATAAACGTTGTCACATGGAATCCGGCAAATCAGCTTTCACTGCGGGCTACCAGCACCAAATGAGCTTCATAAAGCACCTGCAGATCTGAGCGTCAAGCAATTATTCCACTATCTTGCCTAAAAACAAAAAGGGCCCTGCCCTTCAGTCACCTCCGACCTTTTCCAGCTAACATAAACTAATTATATTTGCGGCAGGAGGAAGGAGGGTATACCCCACCCCCCGAGATGTTTCTGCGGGTCTTGCAGGGGCTGTTGGTGGCTCTGCCAGGTTTGCGGGGTGTCTTGCGGCTCCTTCATCAGCTCATAGTGCCGGGTAGCTTCTTTGCTCAAGCTTGAAAAGCTCCGTAAGGGGCTGAGCCCCATTCCGGGAGCAGCCAGGCTGGGAGCGGGACTGAGCCCCGGCCGTCCCGGGACAAGAGCTCCTTTGTTCAGCATCACTTAGCAGCAATTACAGCCCGTCAAAACAGTTTTTGTTTTACGACAACGTGTTAATGGGCCCACGGTTGGGTGTGAGAAGTAACCCAAGCCGCATGTACTGAAGGAAGGTTAGAGGTTAATTGAGACTTTCTAACACAGCGCATGAGATTTTTGCAACCTTTTGCAGCGAGGGAAGTGGGGAACAAAAAGGAGATAATGTGATACAATTAGTTGGAAAGCAGGAGGGTCAAAATTCCCAGATGGAAAGGAAAACTGGCCAAGAGAATCAGGCCAGATGGGCCACCTGGACCATAACGAATGCCAAAAATAGCTTCAGTCCCTCGTCTGGTGGACGTGGCAGTAGGTGGTATGTCTGTCCTTCACACTGGATTTGAAAAAAACAGCAAGGTCAACATTATAAACAGCAGTAGCCTGCTGTAATTTGTATTCCAGATCTATGATCGTTACCGTGGCTCATATTTTTGTTCAAATTTGTTTTCAGCTCGGGAGCTCCCTTCAGACCGTCTCACAGTAGTGTACAGCCGATAAACTGAGCTTTCCACCGTTTTTGTTGCTTTCCCCCACGTGATCCACCAGAGTGTCATTAACTAAAGTATTATCACTTAATGACAAGCTTGGTAGTAGGAGTTCCCTGCTGTGAGGGTGTTTTGTTGTACACCAGGTAACCACATGCTCCTTACCCCTCTCTGCAGCCAGTGACTGTGGATGCTGCTCCTGAGGCTGGGGACTATACTGGTTACAGTGTTCAGAGACGTGGTGCTTGGATCTGTCTTCCTTGGAAGATCACTAAGTCTCACGCAGACATCTCCTGAGTAGTACTGCTTCACCTGCTTCCTTCCTTCTCTGTATTTCGTAATTTTTCAAGACCTCTGTAAGGTTACATATGTAAAGCAGGTTGTGGTGTTGTGGGATTTTTTTTTTTTTTTGCTTCTTAGCTTGCACTGGAAATTATTTGCAAGGTGGCTGGAAGTCCCAAATAATTTTTAGCATCTGCTTGAGAGTTATTTGTTTTCCTAGAACCAGTGTGATTAGTTTCCTTCACAACTTTGAGACCATACAATCTTCCTCTTTTGAATCTGAATCATTGGCTGCAGTTGCCTGTTACTCCTTTTCTGTGTCACTTCCTAATGTTTGGGGAAACCATGCATAACGAGTGCAACATGAGGGAAATGGTGCCACCCGCCTCCGTTGCATATTTTCCTTTTCCTTGCTGCCTCAGCAGCTTGTACGTGCTGGACTTGACAGCCCTTGGTAGTTGCCTTCACCCTCCAGTGGGTTGAATGAGGCCGATGTCTAACGAGGAGCTGCTGCCAGCCCTGGGGTACCTGGTACAAGGTCAGTGAAGCCCAGCTGGGCTTCAGTAATGAGGACTGGTCTGGTGGAGAAAGAACATTGGCAGGGGGACAATGGTACAGTGCAGCCTTTAGAGTCCAAACCACCAGCTCAGCAGGAAGGGGAAAGAAACAAGTTAGCAGGGCAGCAGATTGCCAAGGCTGAGCTTAACTTCGTTGTTCCTATGCCTGTCTTTTTCCATCTCTTCTTCCCCTTTCATATGCCTCACAACAAATGTGAAGAGGAGGAAGGTGTAGGAGGATAAATGGGAATGTAGGAAAAACTCAGGCAAAAGTGAAGGGATGAGAGAAGAGGGAGGAAAGGAACTACATTTCATATCTGTGGATTACCTAATGTGCTGAGTGTAATTCTGAGTTCAGAGCAGACTGGTGACTTGAAATAAAAGAATGGACCAGCAATTTGGAAGGTATAAATGAGAGAATTACTAACAAGTAATTCTAACAAGTCTGGCTGTCCTCTAGCAGGACATCACTGTATAACCAGGACACTGCTAGGTGTTAAAAGTGTTATGCAACAACCAGGCAGTTTTATGAATACGGATCATCAAGAAAATTAGTAAACACCTAAGCTTCGGGGGGGACCTCAAGCAGGGAAATCTTGTAGCAGTATGTTCATCCAGGATCCTTTTCTGTGCGGTATATATGCCCAAAACAACTGCTCTTCAGAAGATGCCCAGTGAGATCATTGCAAGGGTATTTATGATACACAACGAGTCAGAGCCTGTGCTCACCATTTCTTTTCTGTCCAGATGCGAATCTCAGATGAACACGATCCCTGACTTTCCCTGGCTTTTTGCTCCAGACTGTACTAGTGTTTGTTTGTAGGGCTGTACTTACCTGGAGACTGAAGAAGCCAGAACAGAACAAAGGGAGCTAATAAAGACAGCTTTAAATATGTTAAGAAATAAGCTTGACAACTGCTCTTTTCATTGAGTAGCTTTCCCCTTCAGTTCTCCTCCACTAACAGCAAACGTTTTACCCCAAGTACTGGGTGAAATCTTATGACACTATCAAAAGATGGTCATGAGAGTAGAATACACCTACATTACTTTTAATTCTATTAATCCATTCCTAAGATTGCCAGTATAGTTCACAAGAACCAGGGAGAATTTGTTTTCCTTTCATGGCTTCTGTTTATTGTTCTTGGTGTGATTCATTTGTGGATTTTTTTTTCCCCTTCTCTTTGAAGCATCAGAGATCGACTCCAACTAAAGGTAGGGTGTGGGGTGACTGACATGTGATGGTGCTTTTGCTGCTCCTAAGCAAGCTTCTCTCTTTGACATTGCTTACTCTCCTTTGGCAGTAGTTGGTATTATTTTTGGTTTTGTGATAGTTTGTACTGAAAGCCTTAGATTTTTCTCCATAATGCTAAGGGGCTTCTATGCCTTATGGCATGCAGCACAAAACTTTTGGGGACTCCTCTCAACTTGAGTCCACATTTGGCTGTTGGAAGTCTGTAGGAGATTGTCCTGTCCAGTCTATTTTTCCTTTCCCTCACTAATTTCACAAATTCAGACAAAAGTACTCAAACTCAAAACACTTTTGGGGAAACATTTTGTGATTTTAAATTCTTACTGATTATGACTCTTATCCCAGATGACTTTAACCTCTTTTTTTTCCCCAGATCTCTTTTTCCCAAGGTCACCTGCTTTTACTTTGCAATTTGTTCTTTGCTGCATTAAAGATCTCTTCAGTGTTTCAACTATGAACCAACACTTCATGCCAGTCTATCAGAGTAGATAAGAAAAAATGTATCTGTATTGAACAGCAAATTGATTAACATTGTAAAGCACAGCAACTGTATCTTTACCTTGTACAACCACTGGAGGCCTGGCTCCTAGTGTAAACATTGCTTGGTTTAAGCTAGTTTCTCCCATGATTTCTGGCAGGTACAGACTAGCTAAAATATTACTATACAGCAAAAGAATGCATCTCTGGGATTCTTGTGTTTTGAGCATAGTTTGGTACTATAAATGGCATTTGTTTAAGATAGAGCTACTGCAGGATATGGTCTAGCTTTGACGTTGTTGGCTGGCTGTTGCAGTTGAAAGAGATTGCTTATAAATTTGGTGTGAATATGTTCCCAGAGCTTTAGTAACAAAGCTTACAATAGCTATGGTGTGAATTTCTTGAAGGTTCTGTCAGAAAGTACATCTGCTGATCACTAAGGTCATGCCTGTTGATTTCAGTGGACATGCTTCAGGAAAAGTACCATGAATAGCTGATCCCAATCTGTGTACAAGATGAAAAATACTCCTGCTAGTGATCCTTTCAATTCTGCACCCAAGGAAGGAGCAGTCATAACCTGGGACCGCAAAGAGGTAACTCAGCAGCAAAAATAAATGTCTGTTTCTAGTTTATAAAAAAGCACAACAACGAATAAAAATAAGTTTATTTAGTGAATGAAACACAGATTAGTCAGGACAAAATAATGCTTCTTAAGTACTGGAGTGGCAGGAATATCTCTATCGTTCCGTGAATTACGTGCCTCCAGAACGAAGGCTCAACTCAACCTGATCACAGCTACTGCTACGCAGTGCTTACGCAATTTTCTACCCGAAAAACTTTTTCAAACATTATTTGATTTCCAGCATGAAAAGTAAGGTGAAATGTCAGCACTTAAAGAAGTTTAGTCAGCTCTAAAAGGATAAATATAGAAATGGAAGAAAATCTCCAGAAGAAAAAAAGAGTGCCACTGACATCCTTTGTTTGTTAATTTAATCCTAATGGTTGTTTTTTTTATTAATTTAGGAGTTTGATGACCTTTTTTTACCCTCTAAGATGATGATCTGGCTGATTTTAAGAAAGCTTTTCCATGCTGATGGCGCTGTGAGGGGAGAGGCAGGTAATTCCCGGAGAAGCAGCAGCGCCGGGACTCGCACCGGCACCGAACACGAGCGGCTTTGCCTTCCGGGCAAAGGGAGCTCGGCGAAGCAGAGGCGTCCGGGGAGAGGGGAGGAGGGGCACCACAGACGGCTCCCTCACTCGCCTGCGCCAGGGACTGAGGCAGCTGGCGGCGTTGCTGTGGTTACCGCGCGGGATACAAAGGCAGGCGAGCCCGCAGGAGGCTGCCGTGGCAGGGAGCTCGCCAGCCCTCACCGCCTGCCAGCCAGCAGCGCCTGCGCTCGGGCAGTTATAAACATCGCCGAAGGGTAATTATTGGGCAGAGCCATGAGCCTCTACCAGTGCACTACAGAGGCTCACATCTCTAGGGTGACCAGCTCCCAGAGAGAGGAGAGGAACATGGGTGTGTAGCAGTGAATGAGCAGGGTGAGCAGGAAGTAGCCAACAGTGGTTGATTCCTTCCTGGGCAAAGAGAAGATCGTGGTCACAACACAGCCACGAGGGTGAAAGAATGCAGGAGCTCAGACCATGCTCCTGCACAAACATGCAGCTGTGCAGGTTTGTGGTTGCAGCGAGTGCTTGAGCCTGGCACTTGAACCAGAAGGAGTCAAAGATGCCGCTTGTGTACGGTGCTCAGGCAAGTGGGTGAACTGAGTGAGGAGTTAGAGAGATTGAGAACAATCAGGGAGTGTGAAAGTAAGATAGATTGGTGGAACCACACTCTGAAGCCAAGGCAGCAAGAAGAGGCTCTACAAGCAGAGAAGGACCTCCTCTCCTCCTGTTACCAGACAAAAGGAGGGGACATAATGGGCAAGGGGGAATGGAAAAAGGTCCCTCCTTGGAGGGGTAAACAAGAACCTCCTCAGCCCTCCTCCTACCTAGCTGACATTGTACAATAGATGTGGGGCTTTGAGACTTCACAGCCAGGAGGATGAAGATTGAGACAAAGACAGGTGCAGTACTCTACAAGGGGACAAGGATGATGGCTCTTCCAGCTTAGTGGTGTCACCAAAGTCTAGGTGAAGAGCCTCCTGCATTGCAACCTCTGGTATTAAAAGAAGGGAACAGAGAGCCCTGTATGTCGTTCAGACCTGTCCCATAGGGAGGTCTGTTGTCTCCTTGGGGCCTTCGTATGGGATATCACAAGGAGGCTGCCCAAGATAGTTCTATTCTCCCAGGCACCTGGTGACAGAACAAGAGGACGGAGTCTCAAACTGCGCCAGAGAAGGTTTAGGCTGGACGTTAGGAAGAAATTCTTAACAGAAAAAGTGATTGGCCATTGGAATGGGCTGCCTGGGGAGGTGGTGGAGTCACTATCCCTGGAGGTTTTTTAAAAGGAGGCTGGATGAGGCACTTAGTGCCATGGTTTAGTTAGTTAGAAGGGTTAGGTGATAGGTTGGACTCAATGATCCTAGAGGTCTCTTCCAATCTGGTTAGTTCTGTGATATCATTGTACAAAACTGTCCTAACATACAAACCAAGCAAAAAAGCCCAAAACAACAACAGCAACACCAAGAACACAAAAAAATCCCATCAACCAAAAGCAGTTTTCTCTGGCACTGTACAGTGATGCCCCTCCAAGCAGCAGGTGGGGATGTTGCTCCTACAGCACTGCTCATGAATTCAGCATAGGCATCTCCTGTGGAAGCTCTCACTTGAACCCTGAAAGCTGGGTGTAAGAAAAAGAGTAGGAAAAGTACGTTTTCTAAGAGTCAGAAGTTTTACGTTTCCCACCTCGGTGAAGTCACTGACAGCTGCACTGTTAAAAACCCCTGATAGCCCCAGCATTTTAGTTTGAGGTGTTTCCAAACAGACCGTTCACTGCCTGTTGCCTCAGAGAGAACAGATGGAAAGTGTTACCAGTAAAGCACATTTTCATAGGCTTTGTGTTTCTCTTTAGGAATAGCCTTACAAAGTCTTCAGACAAATTGGTGCCTCAAGGTAGAGGAAGTCTTTAGTAGCACTGGAGAACTGCTGACTCAGCCTGTTCTCAGAGCCATGTCCAAGGGGACCTGCTTTCTGCCTTCAGTGTTTCCACCATGGATGGTCATTCCTTCAGAATCAATTACATTACTCTCAAACACCTTCTTCAGAGTCCAATGAAATCCCAAGAGTTTCTCATGAGCCATAGTTCAATGAACAGCAGGCACACCCAACAGAAGTCAATATAACCCAAAGTATGATTGTGTCAGATAAGCCCCATCTCAGCCAGGGTGTGCACTGCTGCATTTTTTTCCTTTTAATCTCACACCTTCCTGTCCTGCACACTGCTGAGCCAGGCCATGTGTGTGCCTATGACAGTCATGTGGAGGAATGATGAGGACAGTTTTTAGTCTGGCTGTGTGCTGAGGTAATCCATCCTGGTCCAGTGGCATGTCTTCTCTGATACAGCTCTGCGCAGGGAACAGGAATGCTAACTGTGCTGCCACAGCAGAGGACTGAGGGCTTTATGGTGGAGTTCAATGTATACATGTATCTGTATGTGTGAGCATATGGACACTATTAACTATTACATACTTATACAGTCATTTAAAATACAACCACTTAGCTTACTTTGCATCATCTGGGTGAGATATTCAATGAGCAGAATTATCATTAGTGTATCTTGTCTGATGGATTTGTTCTTAGAGGGTATATTTTTACCTGGAAGAGCAGGTCTTCTCTCAAGTTTGGTGATCTCTATTTGGAATGACTCCACTGGTCTATGTGTTTGTCATGGCAAATGTATAGGTGGAGTTACTGTAGCACTGATATTGCTGTAACAGGAATACTGAAAAGCCATACATAAATGATGTGAAAGACAGTGCGGTAGATGACATGGACACTCAGAACCATGACTGTCTTGGAGAGGCTACAGGCACTGTCTCATTCAGCACAATACTGCAGTGATCGCAAGTGCCTGAGCCATCTGGGACAGAAATATTTCACCTTGGGGCTAAGAGGATTTCATATCTCCTAGCTGATTCTGTGTGCAAAATCCAACTTGCAGATGCAAAATGCAACATCCCCTTCTATGACAAGTTGACCCAGCTACTGAATGAGGGAATGGCTGTGGATATTGTCTACCTAGACTTACAGAAAGCCTTTGACAGTGTTTCCCACAAAATTCTCATGGGCAGACTGGCTGCTCATGGCATGGATGAGCACAGCTTTGCTGGATAAAGGACTGGCTGGACCAAAGGGTGGTGGTCAGTGGAGTTAAATCCAGCTGGTAGGCAGTCACAAGTGATGTCTCCCAGGGCTCAGTGTTGGGACCACTTCTGTTTAACATCCTTATTGATGTCCTTGATGAAAGCAGAATGTATCAACAGTAAATTTGCAGTTGACACCAAGTTGGGTGGCAATGTTGATGCTACGGGCTTGGGGAAGTGTGGCTGGAGAACTGCCTGGCAGAAAGGGACCTGGGGGGTTGTAGTAGACAGAACAACTCAGTATGAGCAAGCAGTGTGCCCAGGTGGTAAAGAAAGCCAATGGCATCCTGGCTGTGTCCAGCAGGAGTAGGGAGGTGATTGTCCCCTTTGTACTTGGCTCTGGTGAGGCCACATCTCGAATATTGTGTTCAGTTTTGGGCACCTCATTACAAGAAGGATGTGAAGGTGTTGGAGCAAGTGCAGAGAGGGCAACAAAGCTGGTGAAGGGCCTGGAGAATAAATCTTATGAAGAGCGTCTGAAGGAGTTGGGGCTGTTTAGTTTGGAGAGGAGGAGGCTGAGGGGAGACCTCATGGCTGGCTACAGCTACCTGAAAGGACATTGTGGAGAGGCTGCTGCTGCTCTCTTCTCACAGGTAAATAGTGATAGAACAAGAGGGAATGGCCTCAAGCTGCAACTGGGTAGGTTTAGACTGGATATTAGAAAACGTTTTTTCCCAGCAAGAGTGGTCAGGCATTGGAATGGGCTGCCCAGGGAGGTGGTCAAGTCACCAACTCTGGATGTGTTTAAAAGCTGCATGGATGTTGTACTTGAGGATATGGTTTAAGGGTGAACTTTGTAGAGTAGGGATAACAGTTGGACTTGATGATCCTGGGTGTATTTTCCAACCAAAATGTTTCTGTGATCCAAAAGATCACAGTTTGTGTGCCAAGAATATAATTTGTAAACAACAGTAATAATGATTTTTTGGGAAGAGGTTTAAAGTGTTTTTAGGGTTTTATTTCAAACTGTGAAAATTCTTAGTCTTCTGTTAGTCCTTTGACAAGTTCAGCTTTGAAGAAGTAAAACTGGTTTAAAAATCATGTGACAGAAGTGACAGAAGAAAATCTCTGGAATATCTTAATTGATTCTTTGGATGGGATCTATGAATTTGGAGTGGTCTATTTCTCAATATAAAATATGATGAAATTGCAGCATTTTGGATAGTGAAATAGTGCTGCTAATATCTAGAGCTCAAGATCCTGGCCATTAATTTCTCCCTGATTTATAACCAAATGAATATAACTGAAGGGAACTGCCTGCAGACACACCTCTCAGGTGATAATGTCTTCCTCTATCAGGAATAGTGTGATCAGAAGGCATAGGGAAGTCATTCTTGCCCTGTATTCAGCACTGGTTAGGCCACACCTTGAGTGAGCTATGTCCAGTTCTGGGCCCCTCAGTTTAAGAAAGATGTTGAGATGCTCAAGTGTGCTCAGAGAAGGGTAACAAGGCTGATGAGGGGCCTGGAGCACAGCCCTATGAGGAGTGGAAGAGGGAGCTGGGGCTGTTTAGCCTGGAGAAGAGAAGGCTCAGGGGAGACCTTATTGCTCTCCACAACTACATGAAAGGAGGTTGTAGCCAGCTGGGGGTTGGTCTCCTCACCGAGGCAGCCAGTGCCAGAACAAGAGGACAGAGTCTCAAGGTGCTCCAGAGGATGTTTAGGATGGATGTTTGCAAAAAAATAATCACAAAAGGAGTGATTGGCCATTGGAATGAGCTGCCTGGGGAGGTGGTGGAGTCACCATCCCTGGAAGTGTTTAAAAAAAGATTAGATGTGGCAGTTAGTGACATGGTTTATTTAATTAGATTGTGTTAGGTAATGGGTTGGACTTAATCTCAGAAGTATTTTCCAACCTGGTTAATTCTGTAATTCTCTCTTAAAGTGTGTATAAATTTGTTTGTAGAAATAATTTGATTAAGTGGATGACTTCAGAAAGATGATTCTTGCCTTAAAAGTTTAACACCTGCTTGATAACCAGGCTGATTTGAAGCCACAATCTCCAGAGTCAGGAGAGTTTTTCACATCAGCCCGCTACAACCAAAGCAGATTAATGTTAGAGTGGATGTTTTATGGAAGATAGGAGCACATAAAAATGGAAAGAATGGCATTTTGAAAGAGTGTTATTTCAGTAGCATGTGACTAATCAGGTCAGATTTTGAAGGTGGACATGTGAAATGAGTCTAATTCAAAGCTCACTGAAGTAAAAAAAAAAAAAACCAACAAAAATAAGCCAAGCAAATGTATTTCCCTTTTGCTGATGGATATTCTTATGTTGAGTAACAGAGATCTTGGTGTTGCAAAAATACCGTGTCTGCTTATATTTCCTTTTCCATATGGAGGGTGGTATCACAGCCATTTTTTCTTTTGTCATTGTATCTTTTCAAAATTTACCAAGATTTACACAAATACGAACACAAAATAAATGTAGTTGTAAGTACTGTCAGACTTTCCAAAACCCCAGAGCTTTTTGAAACAACTTAAAGGAATAAATACCTGAAGAATAGAACTGAAAAAGTAGGCAAGGACAATTACAGTATCTGCTTTAGCTGAGGAAAAGGGGAAAGAAAAGGGAAAATACAAATAAGTCATGCATACTTCCAGAAACTGGGATTTATTTGATGGAATCATAAAATAGTTTTGGTTGGAAGAGACCCTTAAGATTGTCAGGTTCAGCTGTTAGCCTATCACTGCCAGTTTACCACTACGTAGTATCCCTCAGAACTATATCTACACATCTTTTAAATTGCTCCAGGAATGGTAAGTCTACCACTAATGTGGGCAGTTCAATATCCAACCTAAACCTTCTCAGCACAACTTGATGCTGCTTCCTCTTGTCTTATCACCTACTTCTGATTTCAAACTTTGCAGAAAAGCAAGAGTTTCAACATTTTCTTCCTTTTTTTTAAAAAACCAACCAACCAAAACAAAACCAACAAAAAAACAAACCCAAAGAAACCTCCCTCACCTGCATTTGAAGCTGAGGGGGTTGAGAAGAGGTGGACTGACCCTGAGGGCTGAATAGTGGAGCTGGTCTTGTAATATTGATACCAGACAGTGCAGACTTGGTTTACTGAATCCTCTAATCTTCATCTATTTATTTCAGCTGCACTGATGATCTTTAAAACCAGATAGGAAGTATTTTTTAAAGGTCTTCTGTGGCTCAGCTGTCTGGCATGAGTTTGATGCAGGAATGGTGGGTCGAACTCCTCTGTTCTGCAGGATGTCAGTCTGACCCCTCCTAACCTCAAAACTCTTTTAGCTCTACCAGTTACTGGAAACTCTCCAAATAATGCTGACTTTGAGTGGTATCATCTGGACTTCATTTGAATCAAAAGTCAGGATGGAAAATCCTGGGTAACTCTTGGACCCAAAAGCCAAGCCTGAAAAAACAGAACCCACCACACTTGTCAGAGGACAACTATTCCCGTGCCACAGACCACTGACGTCTCTCCCTCACTGGTGAGGAACCACCCACAGATTCAGAAGTATTTAGAGTTTTTTTGTTGTTGTTGATTTTCTTTTCTCTCAGGGTAACCAGAAAGGCATGTGTGGATTATCCTAATAATAGACCAGTTGGCAGAAACAGAATGGTAGGTGTTTAGCAAACAGTGTATTTTAAAATGGAGCATAATGCATTTTTAAAAGTCCTGCTTGGATTTTTTGCTAACATCAGCAATAAGAACACATACTGATTATCATGGTCAGGAAAGTAGTTTAAAAAAACTATTGACTTTCTGTACTCTTCTGCTTGGAAGTACAGAGAACTGGTGTTTAGATTCTAGCTCTGTTAATTAAGATAAAATAAAAGAGTGTGACTGGAACCGGAACAACATTATGGAAGCACACTTACTCTAAAGAGAAGATATTTTCCTGAGTATCAGTCTCTGTGGGTTTCTTCAGTGACTAAGAAAGGAAGTATTAACCAGTGCTTGCAGCAAGTCAAGTCCTGTTCACTCGCTGCTAACATTGGCAGGTTTCTACACAGTGTTTATATATGGTTATATAGAGATGGGTGAACCTCAAAAGGTTTTGGAGTTTCTAACTCTAATTATTATAAGCATCTGAAAGGCTGAATGCTTATCTGGAGCAGAGCAGAATCTCAAAGCTAGCTGGGAGGCTCCTAGGCAGAGCTTGCTTCTTGTCCTCCAGCTCATACCAATGCTCACCAGACCTCCAGGGAGCAGCAGAAGGTCCTTTGGCAAAGGCTTTGAGGATCATGGCTAGAGCAGGATGCCTTTGGGTCTTTGTGGTGTGGCTTGTTGATGGAGACCACTAGATGCAGTCTCACAGCTGTGCTGCTGGGCTAGAGCAGGTGACAGGTCTGAAAGGGTAGAAATGGATTTCCTTAACTATTTGCCATAGGAAGTGTTGCAGCTAAGGGTGGTTATTAGGGAAAGGAAATGGTTTCCTGGCCTCTTTCTCTAGCTATGACCTGAATTTAGATTGTGCTGGGCTATATCATCACAACACTAATAGCTAATTTCACTCTGCCTGTACCTTTGGCTTTGGCCAGGCTGAAAAACAGCACAAGGTTTGAGTTGTGGTCAGTGTTTGAAATGCAGATGTAGCGTAAGCATGCATGGTTGAGCTTTACAAAGGTATCTGGGTGAATAACTGCTTATGTTTTCTTCCTTAGCATTATCACATTGTTTTGGAAAGATACTTAATTCTGTGAGTGAATTTTGTGATACAAAATTGACTACACTATCCTTGTCACTGCTTTCATAATAAAAACTCATATTTTTGTCCTGTTTTTTAGAAATTAATCTGGAATTGTGTTGACAAATATTTAGGATTTTGGGATGTCTGATGTTTTACTTTGGTGTTTCTTATTTGTGAGCATTATGACTCATTTTCCATCAGGAGCCAGAGGTTTGGTCTGAAAATGAGGATCCCATAGAGTACTTTCAGTGACATTCAGACTCACTTCACAAACATGCAGTCAATACAGATCATATAGAGACCGGGAACATTAGTCAGAGCTTTGGGGTGGGAGTGAAGCTGAGAGTACAGTTCATGTCAGTGCATGGATGCTGCTGCCTATCTGGGGAATAGTCACACTGGACAAGACTGTCTTTCTTCTGACATTCCAAGTATTCTAGAAAAATACCAGTGTAATGCATGTCAGTACTGGCATGCCTTTGTCCAACACACAAAGAATCTTGGCTGGTCCCTAAAGAAGAGGCAGAAAACCCCCAGAGTCTTGTATTTTTATCTTGTTTGCTTTTATCTTGTAGTAAGAAAATCATTCAACATCTTTTGCCTGCATGGTATAGGATAAATAATACCACATAGTCAGGAAGTTTTCTGTTAATGTGTGAGAGTTATTTCAAGATTCTTATGCTATTTAAACATAACTAAAGCATGCCTACTTATTCATATCTGAGCCCACTGCTTCTATGCACTGCTCTGCAGAGTAAATACTATAAAAAAAAATTAAATATTGGCTGTTTTCCAGGAGAGAGAATTTAGAAAAATTTGCTGGTCATTTCATTCACTTGTCCTAGTAAATGAAGGTCTTTCCCCAAATCTATAGTAATTCTAGCTGTATTTGACATTGTGATGCAGTTTTATGGCATCTAGCTAAGATTTCGATTTCATCTCTTCTATGACAAGGACCACTTCTGCTTCACTTCTAATTGAGTTAAGGAGAACAAGTCAGAGTCTAATCCCAACTATAGCCATAAAACTTGAAGTAACTCCATGGCCTCAGTTGGTTTGGGCCAGCTGAGCAGATCCTGGCTGGGAGTTTCTGACTGCCAGTGAAGAGTCTGTTGGCAGAATTACATTAAAATTATCTCAAGTGATTCACACACACCACCCCCACCCCCAAAAAGGTGCTCATTTTTTGCAGTGAGGCTTATGTGTGGAATGTTTTCCTATGCTGGAACAATAAAACAAAGGGGGACTATGTCGTATGTTCGTGGTTGCTTGGTGTATTGAGTGATATCAGATGTACCACGAGAGGCTGCTCTTAAAGTAAGATATCCTGGCATTTGCATGAGCCAGTGCAATAGCATGCAGGATGACAGTGGCAGAGGAAGTGACTCAGCATCCTGGGAAATGGTAACCTAGACAGTGGTTCAGCACCATGGGAACAGTACACTTTAGGATGTCATCTGTAAAAGCACATCATTAAGTAGACAACCAGAGAATGATGACAGCAGAGGCAGTATTTTCAATTCCCTAGAGATACAGCTCCTAAAGAAAACTTCCTAGCAATCATTTATGGAAAAATAGTATCTTGATCAAGGTTTTGTTTTAGTGCTGGTTTTCTGATCAATTCTTTTCTCTTCCAAGCCCTAAATGCCTTCTTGATCTGGCATCCCAGAAACTCTGTGTCCTTGGAATAAATGCCATCTGGGAAGACTGCGCTTCCTGTTCTGGATTTGCAACAGCACCACTGTGAATGAGGATCACAAATCCAAAGGCAGCTGTTTCTCAACACTTCAGAACAGGACAAGGCATTGGGTTTAGTCCAGGCCTGATGTAAGGCTGTCTTGCAGGACTTGCAGTATTGTTGTATTTGGCCTATTCTTGTTCAGGAACAGATTGTGCTGCCCACTTGGCTGTCTCAGTCCTTCATCCTGAGCCAAAGGAGGCTAAGAATATTTGTGGAATCTGAAAGTGAATCCTGGTCCTTTTTCATTCAATGGGCATTTTGGTGTTGAATCCCCATAGGATGGGAATTTCACTCTGAGTATCCCAGATGTCAGGAGTATCATCTGGTTATGTGATTCTTTGTGGAAGATATTAGGTGCTATTTTCTTTAGCCCTGCCTTTCTGCTCAGTCATAATGGACTTGCATGGATTAGTTTAATTGGGAAATACATTTTTCCAGTGTCTGTGGCAGGAATAGCTTTGTGCATGAAGTGCCAGGCTAAGTAGCTCCTGTTAAGTAGTTCCTCTGCAATCCTGCAGTTAACACTGGCTGTTACTGCCAGACCCCTCTCTGTGGCTTGTATAATGTCCAAGTTTTTTGTGGCTGCTGCTGTTCTACTGTGTTTTGGGTTTTTATGAAGAAATTCCTGGAGAGATAACCTTTGTTTTGGGTGTAAATCAGGAACAGTGAAATCCCGGTAGCAGCACAGGTGAAGGCAAAGCTCCTGTGGCTTGAGGCAGTATACTAAGAATTTTATCTGAGAGGTCTGAATGGAACAAACACACCATAGTCCTAATGTGGGTTGACACTTGATGTTGACTCTGCTGGTATTGAACCAAGAATCATCAGGTGTGGGGGGCTTCCAGCCGGGAGCTGCAAAGAGCTCCAGAGCTTTGAAGTGTTTCCATGCTGAAGTCAGGGCAGGAAGTGGGACATAGTCGCAGGAGTACGTAGACTGGCTTAAAGTATTTTTTAGAAGAGCTGAATTAATTCCTGGTTCTCACCTAGAACGAATTAGGGCTATCACTCCAGACCAGAGGTTTTGTAGAGCATATGTGACTCCATGGACAGCTCAGACATGTTAGAGAATCCTAGCTATCATACAGTTCTGAAGGATTTAAAAACCTGAATACTTCTGAAAACTCTTGAAGAAGCCTTATCTCCTTTTCACAGCATTTAAATACCTTAATATATCTAAATATGCCTAATATATCTACAGACCTGCCATCTTACCTCTTCATTCCATAACTCTGAATGGGAGATAATTATTTGTTTCTCATCTCCTAGAAAATAAAATGAACCAAGTACTGTCAACTGGCTCTGAAGGCAAGTGGTCTATCAACATCTAGTGTTGTCGTAACTAACTCTCTTCCCTACTGAAATACCCATCTCTGATTCATAATGCTTACTGAAAGTGGTCAGTGGCCTATGCTGGTGCTGTTGCCCAAAAGACTCTATAAAGAACCAAGAGCAAGGACCTGTCCACAGGCAAACTAACAGGCAGCTGTGTAGGAAGTCACCTGTGGTGCCAGGATTTTTGCTCCCCTTGGCTTCCTAGTAGTCGCGTAATCTTTGTAAACCTTCTGAGAAAGGGCTGTTCATACATGCAGGGGCAGTGAGGACAGCCACTGTGTCAGGAGGGCCAAAGGGTCATCACCTTCCATGGTCAGGTTTTAGCAATAGTCTTAGTGTAAGAGAATGTGCGTGCAATGTGAAAATACTTGGAAGAGAGTGCTGTTATAGCCATTTAAATCCAAAGCAGTACTTTTCTTCCACATGGCCCTCCCACCATGCTAGTCATGTTTTCTGTGTCTGTGTCAGGGTAGCTACAACACCAAGGTAGAGTTGTTTTTGTGTGTTTTTTTTGTTTTGTTTTGTTTTGTTTTCACAACAAGGAAAATATAACAACAGGCATCCTCAATCCAGGCTCAATTATTTCACCTGGAAGTATTTTTGCAGAAATA
Organism: Psilopogon haemacephalus; assembly: GCA_013396835.1. Taxonomy (NCBI): domain Eukaryota; kingdom Metazoa; phylum Chordata; class Aves; order Piciformes; family Megalaimidae; genus Psilopogon; species Psilopogon haemacephalus. Next base: position 89,399 of record VWZI01019104.1, on the reverse strand, counting down.
GCTGATGATGTGAGGGAGCAGAGATCACTTCATGAAGAGTTGCATCCATGCTGCAGACTGTACCATATAGTGATGCTGGTTGAAAACAACAGGCACCAACCCTAAACAAACCAATTGTAGCATTATGGAAAGAGTCTGTGCTATGAAGGGCTTGATCAGGAAATAACCTTTGCAATCAAAAAGAAGACTAAAAGACAGGGATCAGTCTTGGGTACGTAGACTTTTTTTGCTTACTTTTAAGAAGTGCATCAGCTGTGCTCAGGAAGATGCTGTCTGGGATGGACACCAGTCTGTAGAAATGAATGTAAAGGCTGGCAGGCACTTCAGCTTGAACAGGGAGAAGTTTTCATGAGCAGTTCATATCTTCTGTACACAACCCAAGCAACCTGGTTTAGAGCAGAACTGGCAATTGAAGGTCATGTAGGTGAAATGGTGTATTTCAAGGCAACAATACAACCTCTATGTGCTGTCCTGAAGTGTTGCCCTTTACTGGACTGAACTCTCTCCCTTTGTCTCATTTTCAGCATCTTCAGTCAATGATCAAGGCTGCTTTGTAGCCTGGTAAGCCCATTCTCAAAGCCTGGTGTGCAATGAGGAGGTTGAAGCTGTACCCTGCTCCTCCAGTCTTGGTGCCTGTTTTGGAAGTGCTTCTATGCATATATTTGTAGAGCTTTGCATGCTGTGGCAGGGCACTTCAAAAGCAGTCTTTTCACCGGTTTCAATGGGAACTGTACTGCAGAAGCAGGCAAAATCTCAGGGGCAGACAAAGCCATTAATAAGGGGCAACTGGAACTGCAGCTATGGAGGGGACTTGGCCAGTCTACAGAGCATCTGTTTTAGGACATTGCTGTTAATTGACAGCCTGCATCATCTCAGCTGTTTTGACTGGTTAGGGTGTGGGAAAGTGTATATGGAGGAGGACTGCAGTTACTTTGCTTATTCATTTAACTCCCCTTTTCTCACTTTTCTCCAGTGGGTCTTGTTATCACTCCTGGTTCCTAGTCACTGTATGTGGAGCCAATATTTTTATTTTGGGAAATCACAGATATGGAAATGTGGAGGTTTTCTCCATGATCACAGTTTTTTTGAATACTGGTAATCTAAAGCTATGATAGATTTTTTTTTGTTGTTGTTAACTGAGAATGAAATAAAGCTATTTTAAAACTCTGTTTGTATCTCACTAAAAGTACTTCGGATTTAGTTGAGTTTGTATTTTCAAGTTTGATGAAAATATAACACAGGAATGCTGTTAAAAGTATCACAGACAACACAAGCTATGTAAAATCTGCCCAAATACTCATGTTGATCCTGAATATTAAACTGGCCAATATATTGCCTGATTTGTTAAGGTTCCCAGAGATGTTTTGGTGATCCTGGGGCTTTCCTTTAGTGGAGGTGCAGGGCAGGTAAATTATGAACAATTTGGCTTTCATAGTTCTACTTCTGTGTGATTGGAAGGTTTTTATTAGTTTCAGTATTTATTTGAATCTGAAATGTGAAGAGAATTTGGGGATTCAAAAACACTGTGGACTGAAACTGAAGGAAATAGTTGCACAGCCTGTTGTGACATGAAATCCCTAAGCTTTGCACAGCTGTAGAAAGAAATACATTTTGGAGTCTGTTATGTTCAGACCTGAATATAAAATACAACCTCTCAAGTGCATCTCCCAGGAATAAAGAATTAGGCATTTAATGAATGCGTTCCGAGCAAATATTATTTATGCCATAATTCACCAAGTAAGATAAACTACATTAAAAGTCTGAGTTAAGAATTGTTTTCATTTTGGACTTCGGTAATAAGTTTATAATGTTTTAGAAACATAGCATGGAGAGCAGAGATGCAATTTCCCCAAGTTCCTGCACTGGAGCCAGAGGAAATGCTGTATTTTATCCTGTCCCTGGTACCCCAAGTGTCTGGTTGCAGCTGGGGCCTCCTGCTCAAAGCTGTCCTCATTCACATCCAGGAGAAAGCTAAAAATAATTGACCTGGATAACAGGTTATGAAATAATTATAAAACATTTTGAATAATAGCAAAATCAGGTTGGGTCTAGAGATTAGCTGTGATGCTAAGACCTAAACCAACTGGCATATTCTAGGATTAAAACTTTATTTTAACTTGTTCTTTCCATGTTTTAAAAATACACTTTATCCCTGTTGAGTCTTTGGTGTTGGTGGTCGCATTGCATCCTGTTGTTAGCACCTGGAGCCAAGCTGGGAAAATCCAGTTCTTGGCATGTAGAAGCTAATGCTTCTCATTGACGTGTCATTGCCAAATTACATGGAAAGCATTCTCTTGCCAGGTCACTAGAAATTAGATTAATTGTAACACAGAAATCATAGGGAGGGAGAAAAAAAGCAGTATTTTGCCTCTGAATATCACTGTATGCCTTTCTTGTACACCTTGCAAGAAAGCTAGCCTGAAACAGAAACACTGGGCAGCCATGCACAGTATTTCCAATGTGTTCAGGCCTCCTTGGTGGTGGAATTCAGTATGGAAGTGATGAACATGCTGGTACCAGTAACCACAGGGGCCTTTGAGAAGGATGGTGAAAATTGGGATGATTGACATAAGTAGATATTAATCACATTTCCCACTATTGGTTTATTGTTCAGTCACAATGTAGATTGCATCTGAACTGTTTTCACTGGGACTAAAACATGTGAAAATAAGCATTGCTATGTTTGACAGCACAAGTTTTAATTGTATTTTCTTCTTCTGAAACATTTTTTGCTTACAGAGCACAGGTCAGAAAGACTCCAGTTTCAGTCTCTTAGAGGAGGACAAAGACACAGGTAGGCCAGGGTCTTTGGGAAAGCACATTGGTCGTGTGCTCAGTACTTGCTGTGAGGCACATCTGTGGAAATGTCCTCATGTATTTTGGTTTATTTGCATGGTGCCATGTTGCACAGCTCTGCAACAATCCAATATAATTTTCCAGCAGGTCTTCTGTCCAAGCACCCTGAATCTCAGCTGCCCTACACAGGGCAGAGTGCAACCGTATTCAGCTTGGCTCTTTAAGCCTTCACCACTGAGGTACAGAAAACCAGAGTATACAGTACTCACTTTTCCTCTCTGCTTTCGTGTATGAACATGTAAAATTTCCTTTTGGGCTCTAGCCTCTAGCAGTTCTTATTAGAGGCAGTTAAAGCAAATGAACAGACAAATTTCTCTGTTGCAGAATGTTTGCTCAAGTGAAGGAGGATCCACCTGTAGATTTTTCACCAGCATTGACCATCTCTTGTGTGCTAAGAGTGAGGATGTTAGGGTGTGTTCAGTTTCACTGCCTTGAATGTTTCTATTGATTTTACCAGCAGTAAGTTATGTTAAGTCTGAAAATCCCTGTGGGATTTCCACTGAGACAGGCTGGAGAGGTGACAGGTGTCTACCTTACCAAGTGTGCTGAAGTTGGGAGGCAGGAGGCTTCTCCACTACGTAATTTGCCTGCTTGAATATGCAGACATGTCTTGAAGACACAGAGCAGCTCGTATGATGTGATTTGCTGACTCTGAAATGTTGCAGAGACTAAGTACTCTTGGATAGTGTTTTGAGATGGAAAATGTAATATCTATTATATAGCATGTGCTCCAGCTGGGGGTATTTTCACCCATGCAACACCAAATTTAAGTACCTGATATAGAAGGAGCAGTGAATAGTAAATGGCAAATAACCATTATAATCTTATGTACATATGCCTTGGTTGTAGTCACATATGGTCTGGTAACAGGTATGCTTGGAACACAAGCATAGCTTACACAAGTCTTACTTCAAATAGTGAAATAAAAACTCTCTTTAGTCAAATTTAACAAAGAAAAAAATTGGAGAAGCCTTCATCCATCATGGCAGACAAGCATAATTGTTTTGAAGACACAAAGGAGCAAAGCTTTGGATGAAAGGTCCCAAGCCCATAAGAGCAAGCCAGTCACTACTCATGAATTGTATGAAGAAGCTAATAGAAAAAAGTAGTTCAAATAGGATTTATTTATTTATTAGATGTCCTTTCAGTGTGGACTGCTTGAGAACACAGGCTTCATTCTACCTATGTGTATCTTGAAAGAAATCAAACTACTTTCTGTTAACTTTGGCCAAAGTAGTATCTGTGGAGTAATCTTTCTAAATCATTCCTCATGCAGCTGTGGAAAATCCCTCAAGGTTATCATCTTTCAGATGCAGTTACTTAAACGATGTAAGATGCTTTTGAAAATACAAATGGTTGTCCAAAAGCAGCTAGCATATGAGTATAATAGTAGAGCTGAGATGGGAAGAGAGGAGGATCCTTCAAAGAGGACCATTATATTCTTCCCTATTTTCTGCAGAAAAATATTTCCTGCTCTATAAAAAGATATAATGAGTAGTGTGTAACATAAAACTATAATAGAGCAAGTGCTTCAAAGCCACATTGGGCCTGTTAGTAAATTCATACTACCCTCTGTCCATGACAGTTTTTGAGGATGTTGTTTAGCAGTCTGCATCAGCACATGCTAATCCTGGTTTAGGAAGCTATTGAAGCACATGCTTGATTTCCAGTACATGAAAAGTCCCATTGATTTCAGCCTGCAATATAAAACTAGTAACTATCATAATTATTATGATGCATTCCTGAGACCTAGATGTTCAGTGACCAATCATCTAATGTGTCCATCTGTATTTTATCACATAAGCAGCTTCCTTCTTGCGAAGAAAGTACTATAGACGATTTGTTGCCTATAATTGTAACTCTAGCTTGTTATTCCAAACTTTTCTTGGGTCTAGTTATTTCAAAGTCTAGCTGTCAACTCTTGCATCCAATTAAAAACAGTCTACAAACTGTAAATGGTGTGGATAAAATCACAGAGCCTTTCCCACTTCTGTAGGTTTCCTCTAAGTCTTCAGAGTGAGTGACATACTAACATGGGCATAAAATTGACACTTGATTTTTATGAGGATAGAAGCACTATACCTCCTGCATAAAAGATGCTGCTGCTATATCGCTGAAAGACATGAATAATTTGGGCATGCATTGTGTCTTAGCTGGTGCAGTTTTGGAAAAGGAGTATGTCTGTGGCTGAATACTTTTCTTAGCTGCAACACAGAAAATGCACACGCAATAGATTTTGGCAAATAATTTCAAAACTTCATAATTAACTGGCTCTCAAAAATCTGGAAGCAAAACAGGAGGCAGTTAGGAAACCAAAGTGTGATGTGTTTTTAATCACAAAACACAAGGAAATGAAAAAAAAAAAATCCTATTGTTGGTACCAAATAGCTCCCTTTGCAGTCCTTTAATGTAACACCTGCACTTCCTCTCTGTGAGCAACGACCCGGTCTTTACTGCCTGAGGAGCAGCATAAGAGTAGGTTTGCAGGCTCAGGAGAACAAAGCCAGGTTCCCAGACTGAGCTCTGACTGCACTTTAGGATTCCATTTACAGTCTGTTTGGTTTGTAATTCAAATCGCTCCAGACCATAGTTAATGTTCAGACCACAGCCACCTGAAATTTGCTTCAGGGCTGAAGCCCAGACGGATTGCAAATGGAGGAAACACTTGAGGTTTGCTAAATACAGTTAATAGGGGATTAGAGGCTGTATTTTTTAATGGTAGCACAGGGAGGTCTTTAATAGAAAAAAAAAAAAAAAAGTAAAATTTAAATATACAGCTTCAGCCTTGCTTAGCAGGATGCAACTGATTGGACTCTAGACATCAAAGTAGTTATTCTGCCTTTCACTAAGGAAAGGGAAAATGAGAGGCAGAAGATAACAGGGCTGTGATACAGCTTTTGATGAGGGATGTTCTGTTACAGCCAGCTGATGGGAAATGACCCGATGGCTGGATGACTAGGCTGTGAGTTATGAGAATCTGGAGATGATACCTGTCATTTTGCTGATTTGTTGTATACAGGAAGTCTTGAGTGAGTCTTTGTTTTTGTTTTCCATTTGCTTTGTTAATGGCTCCATTTATCCATTTAGCTCCTTCAGGCTCCTTTACATTGTGTGTTCCTCATGCAGTGAGATGTGGATGTACCCATCATAGGAATATTTGCTGCTGCCCTGTAAATCATGAAGACACAGAAATGGAGAGATGGAAGGAACCTTGGAGGTGGTTGAGCTGGAGGAAAGAGGATTAAGTGTGGCTAAGCTGTGCCTACCAGATGTTTGTCTTAACAACTTAAAACTCTGTTGAAGGAAATTCCACATTTCTGAGTTGCCTGTTCAAGTGGTATTTATCTAAACTTTGTCTGCATAATTTCAGTGAAGGAGATTCCACACTCCTAGGTTGCCTGTTCCAGTATTTCACCACTGCAGTAGAAATGGTTTTTTCCAATATCTGACCTAAGCTGTCTTTGCTAGAGCTTATGCTGATTCCTCCTGTTTTCTCTTGTGTTAGCTATGAAGAGCAATCAATCATTCCTCCCTTCCTAAAAGTCCCTACATGTTGGAAGATTCCTTGTCACGTTCATTCTTCAGTTTCCTCCAGACTAAACAATACCCAGGTCTTTATCCTCCTCTCAAATGGCAGATTTAGAACTGCAGCTGGCCATTAGAGTAATTTCTGTGTTGCCAAATATGTGTGTAGCCCATAATTGTTTCTCTGGAGCCAAGAGGATTTACTCTTCTTGGAACGTTGCAAGTGTAGTCCTGAGATTCGGAGGTTCAAAAGCTGTTGTGAATGTAGGAGAAATCTCACAGCTGTTATGGTTAGAAAAGGAATAGTAGAGGACTCTGGGCAATTCCAGTATTTGCAGGGCTTGTATGTGAGTGAGAAGGCTGTGTATGTGTATACAAACAGTTTTTAATGTGACAAAACAGATTTTAAAGGATGAGTTGCACTTAAAAAAATCCAACACCTGCTTTCCTCAAAGGAGGGACATGAACAGGGAAGACCTGTCCATTTGTCTGGTGGAGGGAAGCCAAGTGTTGGCAGGGATCAGAGGGCACACAGGTAGGGTGCAGCTGTGGGAACCACCTTGGAAGCTTGCACTTGCTCATAAAAGGCCTAGGCTGCTGCAGTTCCCAGCAACCAGAACTGGAGGAGTTTAAAAGTCCTTATTGGCTTTTTTTTCTCCATTTCTCTCTCTTGCCTTGCCACTCAATTTGTTGTTTTCTTGTCCTGTGTGCAGTTTCAAAGAGCAGAAACTCTTCAGAGGAACCAAAGATTCCAAAATTCCAAACGTGGATGACACTTGTTTCCACATTTTTTTCTCTTGGGGAAAAGAAGATATGTAAATCTCACTTTCTGTTGTCCTTAGTAAAAAAAATGGAAGACTTCTAATTTAGAGGCCTCAAATTTTACAGGCTGCCCCCAAAAATCTAGACCAAAGTGGAAAAGATGAAGTGCTGATTTTTTTTTTCTCTGATGAAAATCATGTTGCTTAAAAAGAGTATCATTTCAAGAATCATCATTTGCCTTAGGAGAGAGATTTGGTCAGAATTTTTTTATTCAGAAAAGACCCTGGAGAGTTTCTGAGCTGATTTCTTCAAAGACCACAAACAGGTAGCACGTAGTATTGGAGGAGATGTGAGGCAGGAGGTTGGTTCTGTGAGCCTGTCCTACAGGGGCAGACTGTCATCACGATGTATCCCCGTTTCTGCCAGACGATGAGTGCAGGGGAAACTTGCCTGTGCCCACAGTTGGCTCGGTGTATCTCCTGCTAAGTACAGTAGCTTTTGTGACAAACAAATTTTATGGGGTATTGACTCAGCCAGCTTTTAATTATTTCTTTTAATACAAGACTCAGATTGGCATCTTCTTTGATATCTGTGAGGAATACTCTTGCCTTAGGACTCATACTAGGGATGTTGGCATGAGAGAGGAGGTGATATTGCAAAGCTCTCAACTGTCTCTTCAGTCAGCTTTTGAAGAAATGTGGATGATAGGCATAATTTTGTGTGCAGTTTTAGAAAGATCTCAGTTATTCATACTGCCTTCCACAGCAGATGTGGGCAATGTGCTAACTTACATGTTGCCAGATTAAAACACTGCCTGAGTAGGACCTTGTGACTGATCCATGAAATTGTGGGAAAAACAAAAGGAAAAAGACAAGATTCGCTACCTGTTGGCTGAATACTCTACCCATTATTTAAACATCTTCTTTCTCTCTAGAGGAGACTGGCAATAAATCACACCCAGTACCATACTCAGTATGAAACAACAAGTTTCTTCAGTGGTAAAGCAAACCTAAGCTATTTTCAAGCTAACATCAGTTGAGGTCATTCATCCAACTGGAAAACTTGTGAACTGGTTTTGTGCAGCACAAGCTTATAGTTTTGTCTTCTAGCAGAGTTAACAAGCCAAATTTCAGAACTGCTCTGACACACTTGTATAGTTTAAATATCAGAATTGATTAGCGCTTATACCCCTTATACTGTGGGCCTTTGCTCTGTGTTTTAGTTCACAGTGGAAAACCAGCTGAAGATGTATACTGCTAGAAACTTCATCTGTGGAAGCTTCATCTTTGTGCCTGTCTCTGGTATGCCTACTCTTGCAACCTCTCAGATGAATGATCTTTGTTCCTCCAGAAGTTTCTGAATAACCTGGCAGATGTAGCTGAAAAAAAGATTCCTGTCTTGATGTATGTAAAATACATGGTACACCCCTTACATTTAGTTAAACTCTTTATCTGCTCTACTGATGTTGATTGGCTTGCACTACGATGAAGGATCACAACCAGAATTCCTAAAACCTTGCTTGTGCAGTGAGGTAGGATTCAAACAGCTCATGATGATATTAGTGTCCTCCACTGCCTGCAAACAGGATTTAAATCANATTATTGTTGTTGTTGTTGTTGTTGTTGTTGTTGTTGTTGATGATGATAGAAGTGAAAAAAAACTCCTCAAGGACCAATACAACTGCCCACTTCAACCTATGGTATAAAAGAAGCTGAAGAATGTGACCTTGCTATTTTCATATTATTCTCTACCAAGTACATGAACTATCAATGACGTTCATCTGTGACCAAACTGTAAGCACATCTTTTAGAACAGCATCTAATCTTGATTTTAGATTTCAGGTGATAGAATTGCAACAACCAGGAGGAGTTACTCTTGTTTGTTTAAACAAACAGACCCCAAAACCAAACAAACAAACCCAACACCAGCAAAGTATCTCCTACTTGAACAAGATGAGCTTCAGCTTCCAGTCAGTTTGTGTGAAAGATAATTATTCACAATTTTCTTAAGAAAAATATTTTAATGAACTTTAAATATTTCAGCAGAAAATCACTGTTAATAATTGAATTTTAAAAGAACAAAATATTTAAATTAAAAAAAAAATCATGATAGAAAAGGCAGAATGTTTCAGGGGAAAGGTATACACCTTCAAAATGTTTTAGTTTGAGAAATTGTACTAAGAAATTACAAAAGAGAAATGCTGTCCAATTTTCAACATTCTGAAACAATAAATATTTTTTTAGGTTTTAGTTGTTCTGAAATCCTTCCAATTTTAAGCACATTCAAAGTGTCCGATTATTAGTCACAACTTTAGATTCTGAAGTCCTTATACTAAATCATTACTTCATTAATTCAGCGATTGTATGTATATTTTCCTTTATATGGAAAACATAGGAAATAATTTCTTCATGCAATCTGAGCAGTGGTAATTAGCATGGATGTAAATTATATAGATAAGTAACAAAACCTTTAAAAGCACTAGAATTAATGAACAAGTTGTCATTTTCTTCAACTGTGATTTTATTTGGCGCTTCTGTACTGACTTAGAGCATCCTTGTCATACTTGTCTATCTGTAAACAATCTCTAGATATTTCTTCCTGAAGGCAGCCACTGAAACCCAAAAGGTTTTAATCAGCATGATGAAGTAAAGCAAAAAAATCATATGGTAAGAAAGCAGACATTTGACTAGAAAGTGGCTGTTTGTAAAATACAGATGCAAAACCCAGACATTTTCCTGGTTTGCCCTGCTGTTGGATTTTCAGAAACTACATTTCTAGCCATTTCCTTCCCCATTATTCTTAATAAAAACTTTACTGGGTTATGGACTGTTTTCTTTGGGCCAGGCAAAAATTGCTAAGATGTTTTCTCTGGAATTTAAAGATTTGAGGCAGAGGGACTAGGTATGCTTTACTGCACAAAGTGAGAAGTTTGATGGGGAAAAGCTTACAAATAATTAATCTGAGGAAAGGTAAAATATTGTTTGCTCTTTCATTGACTCTTAGGAAAGAGGAGGCAAAATAAAATCCAAACATTCCACTCTGAGTTCCAACTTTTATGGATTCCCCATTGGTAATGTTTCACTCACTGTGGTTAAGGACTTGGTGTAAGGAAGTAGATTAATATATATAGGAAAGCATTTAAGCTGACAAGGTTTGCTTGATCCTGGACCAGTAAACACAAAGTTTTCTGTTTAAGTCATCTGTGCCAGCCACCCCTTTTAGACTGTCTATTTCACTTCCACTGCAACAGCTTCATTTAAGCTGTACCTGCCAACTTATGATTTAAAAAAAAAAAGAAGTATGTTTTTAATTTCTCTGACATCACACTCTTCAGCACTAAACCACAAAAAGAAGAAATTTCGTGGCTGCTGCTACCCTTTACTTCTTTACTGAAAAGGCCAAAGTCTCCTGGTAGAGGTTTCTCTGCTATCATCCATTAACCTGTTGATGCATAAATATTCCTCTGCTCTGACCACCTTATCTGATAGACTGCTTTGATTTTATAAGTAGAGGTATGAAGGGCAGTGTGTGGGGGTGGGGTGTAAAGGCAAGGTTAGCCTTATAAACTGCTGGCTTTTCCTGGCAGGTGTATAACTTGCTGTCCAGAATCCCTCTTGCCTTGGTGTCTGCTGAATTCCTCATGTTCATGTGCCAAAGAAAACCACTGCAGTTGTCTTCAGCTGTTGCCTCTGTTGGAGATCCTTGTAGAGAAGCCAAGGGATGGGGTGAATTAAGTCTTGTAGTTGAGAAATAGCTTGGGATTTTTTGGCTTCTTTCCTGTCTGTGCTGCTAAATCCTTGTGTGCATTCTATTAATAAAAATATATTAATAGAAATTTAAATACATTTGTGTAAATAATGTAAATAATATAGGTATATAAGAAAAATAAGAGTGGAAAGAGCTCGCGACATCTTTCTGAACCAATGCTGAGGCATGCACATTTCTTTTGAAATTCACCAGGGAAAACTGAAGGAAGGATTAAGTCAGTCAGCCAGCCAACATTATAAAACCTTGAGGATGCCACAGCCACTCTTTTTTAAGGGGGAAGGTGACCAATGTTATACTGAGAATCTAAATCCCAATATTCTTAGTAGTTGAAGTTTTTAATGTCTTAGCCAGTTGCTAATGCTGATGTTGCCAGCATCTTAGAATCATAGATATGTTTTGGTTGGAAAAGACCTTTAACAGTTTAGTATGGAGAGATCTCTTTCCCTGTCAGGCCAGGATTCCTTTGAGACTTTCCTTTTAGTTTTGTCACTCCCTCAGCTATGTTTGTGCCATGAAAGCAGGTCTGTAAGATCCCAAAGGTAGGTACAGTAGTTTCATTTTGTATTTATTTGGTGGGTAGCACAATGAGTGTCTGGTCTGTGAAAAGGCTGTGTTGAACACCCAACCTGCAAACCACCCAAAATGATAATAAGATTATATTAATGCCTGCAACCATGCAGCAGGAACAATAGGGTTGCACAATTCATCTGCTTCAGTGCTGTTGAATTTTGATGAGGGGTAGTTGGTACATGCTAATACTCCTATAGCTACCCTGGAGCCAGAATAGTGATTCAGGATGCCAGTGACACAGTGTGTAGGTGAGTCTTAGCTGTAGCGTGCCTTGAAGAGTAGATCGCTATATATCAGGTTAAAAAAATGGCAGGGAAATAAGATGATTACATTAGAGTGGGAAATGGGACTGGAAGGAGAAAGAATAGCTTCAGATTGCCAGTCATCTGTGCTGCTTTTTTGGCTGTGGAGCTACTGTTGGAGACACATTTTACACTGATAGGAATAACATAGATGAAGGACATAGGCTGGCATGAATCAAAAGTCTCATGCTGGAGGGCTTAAAAGCAATCTCTTAAATATGAGGGATTAAGGACGGAATGTTCTAGTGTTACCTCCCTCTCATGCTAGAGTTTGCTTTCCTCTTCTCTATAACAGCACTGCTAACCTAGATGCACCTGGGAGCCACTTGGGAAAGCATTTACAATAGGTGTACCTTTCAAAATACATATTCTTCAGATATGGAGATAACCCTTTTGTTTGCAGCTAATCTAAGAATAAGCATTGCTCAGGGTGAGTTTCTTTTCAAGCAGGCTGGCTGTGTCCCTGCTCACATCATGGGACCTGCATCTTTCCTACCCCCCATAGGCTCTTGTATGTAGTTGTAAGAATGTGCACATGTTCCTCAGTGCAAAACATTTAAAATAACGTGAAAGGGGAGTTGAAGACTGTGAGGCTGTGTTTGCGGAGCACAATGCCAAGGAAAAGGATGCAGGAGGATGGTGTCCTGGGATGTGGAAGGACAGCGAGGTTCAGACCCTTCCCATTCATGCCTTACCAAGAGATCCTGAGCATGAAATACAGCAAGAACTGCAGCAGAGATCCATCTTCCGGGTAACCTGTAGATTCATTACAAATGCGGGTTTGGCGCATTAAGTAATATACATAATTTTGTGTTGTAGTGTTGCTATTATTGGACATTGTCTTCAAATGAGTTTGTGTTTGGACTTACAGTCTGCTAGTGCAGAAGAAAGGTGTCTCACCATTAGCCAAATCTTTTTTTCTTCCATCTCAATATGTTCCTTGTGAGCAGATTGATGACAGAGCTGTGGCCACAGTATATGCTTCTGTAATTCTCTTGATTACAGGACGATTTCTCACAGAACTATCATTAGTATAGAATGCTGTGCTTGGAATACTAGCTCAGTTTTACATAAGAATTTAATTTCACTAACACCGTGTTACGAGATCTCAAAAAAACTGTGTGTTGTTCCTTGATTGTGTTCTTTCTAAAAGACAAAAGCTTTTATTTTTTGAAGCAAGATGGTTGAGGTATTTTAGTATCAGGACCTGTGTGTTTCAGCTCATCAGTTCTCATCGCATCGTTTTCATAATACCATGCCAGAGTATGTTTTTTCTAGCTTAGGACGTGCAGCCATATTCACCTGTCCTTTCCCAGTTGTTTTAACTGAAACAACTGAAGTAAGTAGGAATCACCATTGTCAGTTGCTCTAAGCTAAGTGAAACAGAAAATTACAGTGAAAGCTCCTGCCCTAAACATCAACCCAGGAAGTAGAATAAAAAACATGTATCTGCAATCTGGTCTACTTGTACTGTAGTCTTTCATAGTCTCAAGCATGGATTGATGTGCTTGGTTAATCAAAAACTGAGAAAAAAGACAATTCTCTTCCCAGTGGTGCTGCCCACTATGTAATTTACAGAATATGTTACATTGTGATGAGATGTCCTCTTCTGATAATACCAGCCCAATCTCTACTCTTTGTGAATGTTTTCAAAGATGAAACAATTGATTAAAGGTCTCTTGAGTTTCTCATTAATTAGATAGCACAACTAGTTCCTTAATTCATATGGCCCAGATTCACCATCCCTTTTTTCCTCCACTAAGAAAATGTCAGCCTTTTTCTAGATACCAAAGGCAGATTTGAATCTATAGTGCGGTTAACTTAAAGTCATGAAACTGCTTGACCATTTCTTAAAGAATAATGGGTTCTTTTATGAGGTTGTGTGAAAGTGATTTCTTTTTTATTCATCTTGAAAAGGAAAACATTTTTTTTTTAACTTGATATTTTGTCCATAGTAGCTATAAAAAAAAAAGCTCTGCTAATCACAGTCAATATGTGCATCTGGCTTTTCCCAAGGTCTGAAGCTGCTTTTTCTGAAACACATCTTACTATTGAGAAAGGAAGGAAAAATTCTAGTCTAAGTACAACCACACCTCTAAATTGATTATTCTTGTAGGATTTGCTCATCCTATTTTGGCTGTGTTATAAAACGCAATGGGAGCAATTCCAGCAAAAGCACATCGCTCCAGCATCAAGCAGCCCATGATGTCACAAGGAATTCCTTGTCGTAAGGGACATTCCCCAAGGAGAGTGTTTGCTCTGCTGGAAAAGGGCCATCCACCCACATGCCCTGTCTCCACCCAGCTACTCCATCCAAATAACCAAACCAAAGGGAGTGCTTTGACTAATCAAGTGAGTAGGAGTGATGCCATGACAATACAATAGTGTGTTTGCCGTAGACTGTTCTTGATTTTCATTTGATTGTTTGCAGTCCTACTCATCTGTAGCCAAAGGCAAGAAGTGATAACCTGTCATGTTATATAAAAACATGTTTGGCAAAAACTGGAGTAATGCAAGATAAATAACGTTTTCTCTGGGTCTATTCTTCTCAAGCAATCCTGAACTCATTCCACAAGTTGCTGGTTACTCTTTTTACTGAAGAGTTTCTTTCCAGATAGTTTTTTTGGGGTTTTTTTGGTTTTTTTTTGGATGGGAACTAACCACCCCCCACCCTGTGGTGGTTTAGGCAATTACCTGCCCCCTGCACCTTTTGATATAACCCCAGCTAGGACTCAGATGGCTGGAAGTTGGTAAACGAATCTTAATATTTACAGCAATGCTCAATATACAAGCAGATATTTACAATGTATAACAGATATTTACAGATATATACAGTGAAAAGGTAATACAGAAACACCACACCCCTCCCAGAGATCAAAATCTCTAAGATGGGTTTTCATCCACCCCTACCACCTCTCCCCCCTTCCCCAATCTTATCTCACCATCTGTTGATGCAGCAGATAGGCTGAGGTAGATCGGCCAGGGGGATTAGCAGTAGGAAAGAGGTTAGTGGAACTATTGAAAATCAGCTACAAAGGCAGAGACAAAGGAACCATGCAAGAGCAGAGCAGCTGCAGCCCTGAATGGTCTGAAGTAGTCTGACTTATCTATATTTGAGTTACAACTCTTAAAACACTTTTTTTTTTGTTTTCTCAGTAAAGCTGTGAGCGAAGTGACATAATGTATTTTCATTTCTCAGCCAATAGTCTAATTTCTCACTCAAATTCTCCAATTAGTTCAAACCAGCACACCCCCCCAAACACCCAACCAAACCAAAATAACCCAAAAAAACTCCTCTCCTTCTCACGCCCCCCAGCCTCCCTAAAAAAAGGTAATTTGAGTGAATAAAAGCACAGCCTATTGCAAATTGAAAATATCTACTACAAAAATGGAGCATTATAGAGTGTCAGACCCTGAGGAAATGGATAAGAAAGCAAAAGGCTGAATGGCATCATTCATTCAGCATTTGGACAGAAAGACTTTCACTCAGTTGAGGCAATAATTCTCTCTTAGCTGATGTCGTAGAGACCATCTCCATTTGCTGTGTTTCTGTGATAGCATGGCACTGAAAATTTGAGCTGGAAACCACAAAGAATCATGTCGTAGGACTCAAAAAGTTCCTCTCTTTTGCTCAACATATCCTTTGTTCTTCTATAGCTGGCTGTCACTCATTTAAGTTGTGCAATATAATTAACCTACAGATAAAGCTTATAGCATAATCTTGTTGCCTCTGTTAAGCTTGTTTTGTTAGGAGGTTTTCCCATCATGTGTATGACACAGGCTTTCTCTCCTATAAATATGGAGATGATCTGGAGAATCTCTTCACAAGTAGAAGATTAAATACTCCCACATCTGAGACATGCTTTTTCAGGTGAGATAAATCATAAGAGGGTCGGTAAAAGTGGAAACCATGGAATGTATTGACACTGAAGGAATGGAAGTCAAGCCTCATGTAAAGGTAAATAGTTGCAGATCAAACTTAACATTGAGTTGTCCCTCTGTTTTGGACTGTGCCCACTTTACTAAAAGTCTAAAAATGTTGTTTTTTTTTTTTCTTTCTCTCTGAATAGAGAGCATGGTGTAGTGTGCAGTGTGACAACCTGAGGATCTCATTCTCCATGGCAATGCCTCAAATGTGCCTTTCTGCATTTGGCATTGCTGTGGTGAGAGATTTTCTCCAGTGAATCTCTTGCAGTGTGATTTCTTTCATTCATTCTTCCCAGACTCCATGAGGTGCCTCATCACCAATGTTCCAGCAGAGCAGTGATGAAAGTGGTGACACACAACCTGCCCTGTGATGATCCTGTTTCTTCATGCACATATATATCCTCTACAGGTTATTTCATGATGGCTGTACAGTGAACCTACACCTCTAGTGTCAGACATGTAAAATACTAATGGGAAGGCATGGCTACATGAATTGATACTAGCATATGGAACAAAGCTCTACACAGCATTTGAACTTGTTCCAATCTTATTTGTATGTGTCATCATGTTAATGCTTCCTGCAGTTCAAGAAAATCCCTGCTGAGAGACAAGATATTTTAATTTAAGCATGGCACTGCATTGACATGACTTGTCAGTTCCCAGATTAGACCTAGCTTGTATCTAGCCAATATAAGTGCAAGGCTGAAGAGCTGCAGTTATAGCAAAATGGGGTCTGCACACTCAAGTACATGCATGATCTGTTAAGGTTTAGGATCCCATGAACTGCATCTTTGATGCCAGCTCATGGAAGCCTGTGACATATCAGCTCATTTGTCTCTGTTTTGAAGTATCATGTTTCTAATCCTTAGGTCTGAGAAAAAGAAGAGGCGATGCAAAGTAATTTTGAATGCTATAGAGATATACAGGCAATTCTCACCTAACTTGGCTAACTGTGCAGTCACCATGGCATAACTCACTGTGTGGCCACTCTGGATCTCAAATTCACTTTTGCTTTAGCTTAATCTTCTCCAAACAGCTTCATAAAAACAAAAAAAAAACCCAATTCTGGTGCAGGAAGACTTTCATTAAAACTCCATCAAGGTTAGTTGTAACAATCTGAATGTGCATATCGAGTTGTTCTGATACAACTGTGTTCTGCAGATGCTTGTGTGTTTAGTGCATTTGAAAGCCATAGGTGTGGGTTTCTCCTCTGCAGGAGAAATAGGTGTTGGCTTCAAAATCCACTGTTATTGCAGGTGTGCTAAGGCAATCCCAGTGGAGTACCAGTGTATGGGTGTGTATATGAACAAATGCATGTACTTGCAAGTGTAGAGACTTAAAGCTGAAAACCAAGATGGACAAAGAATGCAAATAACCACTGAAAATTTTACTTTTGCTTTGTGCAGAGGGATACTTCACAGATTAGTTCATGTCTACCAGATAATTCTTTGAGAATAATAAGATGTGACATCAAACCTGTATTTTCTGGTTATCCTCTTTGTCTGTGATTGATGCTGTTTCTACAGGAAGAAAAAGGTGTCCTGAATCTTCATCCCATGAGGTGAAAGAGAGGATGAGAGACCAGCCTCAGTCCCAGGAAGAGTAGGAGGGCTGTGCCTGTTCTGTCTGCATCAGCTGTGGGCAGACATTAAAGAACCTATCGAGCTATCAGGGAGATCAGATTATTCTCAGCTTCTCCTACCTGCAGAGGTGGTCTCTTCCTAATAGAGGGAGACAAAGTGAGGAGTTGTTGCTTCACTGGGAAAGATGATAAGTGTGGGTGTATAGTGAGGGGTGATCATTCCTTGGCTGTTATTCATTTGAAAAGACATTCAGTTACCCTAGAGATATTCTGTGAGTACTTAATTTCTATAGGACTTTAGAGAACACAGAATTTTGATTCCAGAGCTTTTTTGTTTCCTGCCCAATGGCAAAAATAATTTTCATAATCTGCTGTCTAATATGTTGGTTCTGAGCACAGCCCATTTTGAAATACAGAGTTTAGTTTTGAAACTGAGACTATTCTGAGCAATAATACCTTCCCTTTAGATTTTCTTTTTTCAGAAGTGATCCACCCACTACTGAATAAAAAGACTTGATAACCATAGTTTCTCAGATAACATACAATGAGTTGCCAGTATTGCTTTGGGACTAAATCAGGGAGCCACTGGCTGGTGTTCAGAAAGAGTGGGATGATCCACATGGGATCATCTACCCTTGAAGTCTTTTTAAAAAGAATGTTGGGTAAAGATCACCTCTTTTGAAGATTAATAGTGAGATAAGCACTCAGAGTTAAAGAACAGAACAAAATGCATCATCCATTTCCAGGTCAAGAAAAATGGAATTTCAGCCAGGGTAAATTAAAACCACACACTTATGTGAGATCCACAATAGAGAAGGTTTATAGTGGAAACATTGACTGACCTTTAACAATAGCACTGAGACCAGCTCTGCTGTAACAACAATTGGAAAGAACAGGCAGTAGCTTTATGAGGCTGTATGAATTAGGGCAAGGTCTTTCCCTTAATCTAGCCTGAACATTCAAAAAGAAAAATCCCAGAGCAATTGACTGAATCTCATCTTTTTTCCATTAATTTGCCACAGCATAGCATTCCAAAGTTGACAGAAATAACTGCTAGGATATTAGCCCAATTCTGAGCATTGCCAAAAGGCATTTTATTTCAAACTTATCTGAATTACAGTATAATTTCCCATGTTGCTTCCCTAAGAGACCAGAAAGTTGGCTGTCTATCTGCTTAGTGAAAGACTCCTAGCTTTAGGTGACATAAAACTGTATTTCTTCTATCTGTTGGAAAACTAAATCAGGGCACTTCCAACTAGGATGAGGATATGGGAAAGATTACATTAATGCAGTTTTTAGATTGAGGACTCTAGCTGCTACTGCAAGTTTCTCCTGGAGTCTGAACAACTGAAACAAAAAAATGATTCTATGATCCAGCTCCAGGATGATCTTTTTGTACTTCACCTCTCCCCTTGCAAGTAGGCTCCTCCTTTCCTTTCTCACAAACAAGTGGATGATGTGAGGAGGCAGAGATCATCTATGGGGAAAACAGTGTGCTGACATGTAGATGTCATGTGGTAGGATAATTTAATAACAGTCCAGATCTCTTTCATATTCCTGTCCCAGTTTCAAGCATGACACAGTATGTGCGACAAGGGCCTTCTGCAGAGACCATGCTTTTTATGGTTTTGCCCCCACCAAGAGCAGGAACAACCCACACAGTTTTCCCCAAGAGATTCCTTTCACAGATCATGGGAACCCCATCTCCCTCAACTATAGACAATAGGGTAGACTGGGCAGGACCAGCCTGGTTTACTGATCTCCTGGTGTTCACCAGCCAGGTGGCTTCTGCTAGGTGTTTCTCCTGGTTCTTGAAAGTGCCACCCCCCATAGCTTTCAGGGTGGTTTTAAGCCGGCCATTGTGGTGTTCAACCATCCCTGCAGCTTGTGCATGGTATGGGATATGGTAAAACCACTCAATCCCATGCTCTTTTGCCCAGTTGCTTACAAGGTTGTTTTTTAAATGGGTCTCATTATCTGACTCAATTCTCTCTGGAGTACCATATCTCCGCAGCATATGCCTCTCCAGACCCAAAAGGGTGTTACAGGCAGTGGCATGAGGTACTGGGTAGGTTTCCAGCCACCCAGTGCTTGCCTCTACCTTGGTCAACACACACTGTTTGCCATTACGGGAGCGAGGCAGTGTACTTGGACCACCTCCCTCTATACCACAAAGGTTTAATGTACTTAGCCTGTTTTATGGCAGCACAGATGTCACACTCATGGATGACTTGTGCTATTGCATCCATGGGTATGTCCACTGACCTGTCCCTAGCACACTGGTATGTAGCATCTTTCCCTTGATGGCTGGAGGTGTCATGAGCCACCGCACTAGGAAGAGTTCACCTTTGTGTTTCCAGTCCAAGTCTATCAGGGAGATCTCGACAGCCAAGTCAGCTTGGTGGTTATATTTTTTTCTTCATTGGCTCTGCTCTTTGGAATGTGATCTGCCTGATCTTAACGGGCAGCAAGCAGAAATGTCTTGCCAGAGGTCAGCAGCTCAAATAGGCTTGCCTTTTCCCTGCCAGTCATTTTGCTTCCACTCCTTCAGCCACCCCTACAAGGTATTTTCCACCATCCACAGGCCAGTGTACATGTACAACACTGGCCACTGTTCTCTCTTTGCAAGGTCCAGAGCTAGTTGGATGGCTTTTACCTCGGCATATTGGCTGGACTCACCTTCCCCATCTCTTGCCTCTGCAACTCTGGATGTAGGGTTCCAGATGGCAGCCTTCCATCTATGCTTACTGCCTACAAGATGGCAAGATCCTCCTTTGATTCCAGTTCATACTGCAGCTCCAGCATATCTGTCACAGCAGCACTTATTAGTGGAGTAACTTAATTTAGGCCTCTGAAGTCTACTGTAAGTCTCCACTCTCCGTTCTCCTTTCACACTGGCCAGATGAGGCTGTTGAAGGGAGAATGAGTCTTGCTGACAACATCCTGCTTCTCTAACTGGTGAATCAGTTGAAGTATGGGCAGCAGAGAGTCTCTGTTAGCCCAGTGTTGCTTCCTGTGCACTACACAAGGAGCAATTGGCAACTGTACATCCTGCACCTTGTGTTTTCCAACTGCAGAAAGCTCACCTGAAAGGCCGGGCATGATAGACAGCTACTCCTTATCTGCAGTCTCTACAGCTGCTATCCCAAAAGCCCACTTCTACCCTCTCGGGTCTTTGAAGTAACCCTCTCGCAGAAAGTCCATACCAAGTACGCAAGGTGTATCTGGACCAGTCACTATGGGGTGTTTTTCCCATGCATTCCTGGTGAGGCTTATCTCAGCCTGCAGCACAGTCAAATCTTGTGAACCCCTTGTAACTCCTGATACTGTTATGGACTCTGTCCCTCTGTGACTTGAGGTTGTCAGGGTGCATTGAGCACCTGTGTCCACCAGAGCTCTGTACTTCCTCAACTCCGAGGTGCCAGGCCATTTCAGAAACACATCCCAGTAAACCTGGTTTTCTCTGTCCTCTGCCTGGCTGGGAACAGGACACCTCTAATGCTGAAGGTGGTTACCACAGGATGTGCATAGGCCTGAGTTGCTGGTGTCACCACCACTCAGGCTAGGGGACTGCCAGCAGGACACTGAAGCCACCCCTCTTTTGGAGGAGTTGTTCCCAATACCTGCACCCTGCTGTTCCTTTAGTCCGGCCCACAGGTTGATGTGGGATGGCCATGCCGTCTATCCATGTTCTCACTGTGGTGACATAGTCTCCTCCACAGTGATCCTCTGGACGTCCCCTGTCTGGCTTGCGTTGGACTCCTACAAGGAGGAGGAGGGGCAGGGGCATGGTGATATGTGTTTCTGACCGCTGAGACCTCTACCCATTCAGAGGGTGAGGAATAAGTATCCTCTCCCCTCTTCAGTTCAGAGACAGAGGACTTAAGCTCATCCATATCTCTGGTCAGGGTTTCTACAGCTGATATGAGGGCTTTCATGGAGACACTCTTCAAACTGCCTTAGGTCTCTAACAAACACTCTTATGGCTGGGAGATTGTTAAAGTCCCTGCCCAGGAGCAGTCCTCCCAGTGTGTGTGCATAGTTAGAGGGTGCACTTTGGGTCAGCTTCTTTAAGATAGTTGCCTTCATGCAAATATCATCAGGGTTCACAGGGAGTTGACCATTTCCATAGATTATCTCCTGGACAGCCATCTGCCTTAGATATGTGATACCCTGTTCCATATTTGCTCACTTAAAGGGATGGAAGATCATGTCTTCCTTGGATGGGTACCAGTGCCTTATAGTTCTAAGAAGCCTGGCCCAAAGTGTGTGTGTGCCATCCAGCCTCCCCAGCTCTTTATCCACACCACCATCCCTTGACAAGGACCCCAATTACTTAGCCTCCCTCTGATCCAGCTCCACAGTCTCTGCCCCCAGGTCCCAGCAATGCAAAAGCCAAGCCAACAGAGACTGGCCATTTGCCCTTATATAGCCCTGTCCTTATATAGTCCTGTCCTTATTTCCTTACGAGGCATGGTTGATATGGTAATTAACTCAGAGTCATTATCGTTGGAGGAGCTCTGCTGTGAGGTGCTGGTCCCTGCTGAGCTGTCATCCATGGAGTCTGAGGGATGGGGTTTCATTCTTCATTTTGTGATACATGCAAGAGAAAAAGTTTGTGAGGGGTTTACAGTCTGGGCTGCCGTGGTGGGCAGGGTCGTGCTGAAAACAGTGTTGTCCATGGTCCCTCCAGCTGCGTGGCTAATGGCACCTGCTGTGCTGCTCCCAACTGCGCTGCTAGCACCAGTGGCCCATCCTGCTGGGCTGGCTCTTTCCGTGCCAGTCAGTCCACCACAAGTTGAGCTATTTGCACTGCCGTTTGTGCCACCGTTGGTGCTGGGTGAGTTGTGCAAGGTTGGAACTCCCACTTGAGCAATGGTATCAGTGCTGCCGCATGCACAGCAGAAACAACAGTCACCCCTCTCCCTATATCCTCTCCCTGATACTTTCAAAATTGCAATTACACATGGCTGCCATGTGGTCCATGCTAGGACTGCAATACATCCCCCTTGTACCACATTTACATATAATGAAAATACTGCTACCAAATACCATCCATTGTGCAATATACCTGTAGTTTCACTTTCATAACTTATATGCTCAGAATTTTTCCATGTGTTCCATGAATTTAGAGCCCTGGTAAAGTTCCCAACATAATCCACTAAAAATACATACAATCTAATAGGTAAACTTTTGAAATACTTGAGTACTATATCAATTACTATCCATACCACATGATAAGTAATGAATTTATATACCCAGCTCCAAAACAGCCACCCAAAAGCCTGCATTATCAAAACTCTTACAACTCCATGTTTTTTTACTTCCAAATCTCATCTGAAACAAGTTTAAAATGCTAGCCCCACATTGGTATGTGCCAGTTAAATATGTATTAGGTTTAAGCTAGCCTGCCTGAGATCTAAAGCTCAATAAATACTTGATTCGATTTTGGAAGTAAAAAAAAGGTAAACTTTAGCAATAAATAGAAGGTAAAGGGAATTATAGAATATGGGATCAAAGGGAACTGAAACACAGGTAAGGAGAATTAGAGAGGATAGGGGGAAAGGTAAAAAAATACAATATAAAAATACAACCCATGGATGGAAGTTGAATCCAAGTGGCAAAATTGATGATTGGTGGTGGATGCAGAGGGATGCAAGATTGATGGTGAAATGCAGTAAGTTATAGAGTTCCAAAAAATGGTCGCTCTCCCTACGTGTTTGCTGGAGAGCATGTGGTGAGATAGCAGCAGGGCAGCAAGGTGCGGGGCAGGCGAGAAGAGGCCAAAGAGAGAGAGAGAGATAGAGAGAGACAGGAAGTCCATCCCCCTTTATAGTAGTCTTGGCAGAGAGTGGGAGGGAGCTAAACAGGACACCTGAGGGCAGGTCAGACCACCTCCAGGGAGTAGTCAAGATACAGTTCCAGGTAAGGTTAGCCCTTTACATAGTGCAACATTAAGTTAGTATTCTATCAATAGCATTGTTACTCTAGCAAAGAATCTGTGATGTAAGAGAGATGACGGGATCAAGTGGAGTAAGTGTTGCACCTTAATAATTTGTCCTTCCACACTGTCTCTTTATGTTGAGACAAAGTTAAGCCTCTGAAAAGAATAAAATATTATGAGGGTTTTGTAAAAGGTACAAATTAGGGAAGACTGGACTGCTTGTATTGCAAAATACTTGAATCTTAAAACAAATATATATAAAAAATAACATTTTTTTTTAAAGTATTTGAACTGGCAGTGGTTTGCTTGTTCAGATCCTTTACTACCCTAATCACTTAGGTAGCAGGATTGCCATTCAGGTGCTATATGAGTGCTGAGGTTTTTTTACATACCAGAAAAGGAATAGCTGGAAGGAAGTCATACAACTCTAAGCACGTTTGATATTGAAATTTCTCAGCTCTGTTCAATTGGGCAACGTACAGAAGAAGAATATGAAATGAGATCCATTGGTCGCCATTAAAAAGTGCAAAATAAAAATATGGCCCAAGAAGACATATTCAAAGATATTAATAGTGTTTCCATATTTTCCTACATTTCTAATCCTGGATAGTGTATCTGCCTGTGCAGCTGGAAAGTAGATTAATTAGTTTGAATAAAATCAGGAGGGATGATCCAAACTGTGGTCAGAACTGATCTGAGATTAAAGAAGAGTGGACAAATAATTGTTAGTGGTTTTGAGCATCTCTTAACTTTTTGACCTGGACATGATTGCACTATTTCTTCAAAAAGCAGGAAGTACAAGATAAACCTCACATGAAAACCTCTTCCTCTGCCATTTTAAACCTAATTTTGTTGACAAACCACATGTATACATCCTGACTTGGAAATGTCAAAATGTTTATTTTTGGTCAAAATGTTTCAACATTTCAGTATGAAAAAAAGTGCTCTGAACTTTTGAGTCAGTGGCAAAAACCCCTCTCTGGGCGTTTAATCTCAATTTGAAATGAAAATGGTAATTTCCAGAAGGGGGCATCTTAATTTTTATTTGGTCATCTCTATTTGATGCTTTAGGTATACTCTCAAATTTTGCCAGCCCTTCTGCTTATGCATCTGCTGAGTATGGTGCAAATGCATGTCAGACATCTCCACTTGGGTGACTCCTCAGTTCTGTGAGCAGTTACACAAATAACTGGCCATGGAAAAGCAGGGTTCCAGCTGACAGAGCACCTCCCCAGAGCCAAAGAGCTTTATAAAGATGCATGTGTTCAAGCTGATTCTGATCTGATTTATACCTGTTTATAAAAGCTTTAACTCTGTCTGTATTTATGCAGTTATTCTATATTTACATTACCATAAATGAGACAAGAATTTGGCCTATAGTTTTGTTATGGGTTTTTTTCCCCCTTGTTTAAACAGAAACTTTCTTCTCTTCCTTCTGCATGGGCCAGGTCACATTCTGACTTGAGAGTAAGTAATGTCTGTGTATGAGGGGTATTTTTAGTAGTCTACCCACAGCGGCAACCCTCTTGAGCAACAGGCTGAAGTCTGGGTTGAGTAGATGGTGCTGAGGATCCTTCCTCGGGGATCACTCTGTCTAGCGGAATGTCAGCTGTGGTGGTTCAGCAGTTACCTGCCCTCCCCCCACCAAAAATAAACCGGGCTAGACTCAGATGGCTGGAAGTTAAGGAATGAAGCTTTATATTTACATCTTTGCACAATATACAAACATATATATAACAGATATTTACAGATATCACAGTAAAAATGTAATATAGAAACACCACACCCCTCCCAGAGATCAAAGTCCCTAAGAGAGGTTTTAAACCATCCTATCACCTTCCCCCCTTCCCAGTCTTATCTCACCATTTGTCTTATGAGCCAGATAAGCAAAGGTAGATTGGACAGGGGGATTAGTAGCAGGAAAGTTAGTGAAGTTATTCAGCTAAGAAGGCAGGGAGAGAGAGACATGCAGCAGCAGCCAAAACACAAAGCAGTCTGTCTTATCTTTGTTTGGGTTCTAACTTTTATAAAATTTTCAGTAACCTATGAATGAAGTAGAATCAAACTTTGTTTTCCTTTCTAAGCCTATAGTCTAATTTCTCATTAAAATCCTGCAATTAGTTCAAACCAACACATCAGTGTAGGCTCAGTGCTACTCTACCCTAACAGCAGCAGAGACATTAATTATGGCCTTCAGGTCTAATTTTTCTGGAAAGATATCATTTCCTTTGTAAAACCCCTTTCCGTAAATGACCTGGACTTCTGCATCTTGAATTCATCATTTGTGGCCAACTTCAAAGTGGAAGAGACTGCACTATGCTTTCAATACCATCCACAGGGCTGGATGGGGAATGCTGAGATCACAGGAAAGGAAAGCCCTTTGCCACAATGTGCTAACAAGGACAAACTTCAGCAAGTGAATGTTGCTGTAAACATTTAGGAAGGAATGGGCAGGATGCCAGCAGGATTTGTGGCTGATACACAAGGTGTACACTCAGTCTTTGGCTTTGATTAATGTGTGCAAGCAATAAAAGCAATCACTTGCTGTTTTGCTAATAATAAGAAGCAATGCCTAGCTCACAGTGTCTGGTAGTGGAGACCTGTTCATTCACTTATACCCAAGGTTTGCTTTTGCAGATGGAACAGGATTATTTAACCATATTTTCAATAGCAATTCAAATCTATTTTTGTCTCCTTTTTTTTTGGCTCACATGAAAGGAGACTGCCACCTGCTTTTTTGCAGGTTGTTTTCAGCACTTGAAGCCAGATTAAAAGTTGTCTGTAGCACTTTATGGAAAACAAATTTGGTGCTTTAGCACTGAATAATGAAAGTATCCAGAAAGAGTACTGCCATCTGGCTTTTTGTCATTGTGTAAACTCTGGCTCAGTATGCATTTCTGGGTCTTCAGGATCCCCACTGCTGATAGCACCATCTGGTCCACACAATGCTTGTGTCTCCTGGTTTCGACATGAAGTGCAAGAGTGGGAAGTTTGGGTGGCTTTTTACATAACTCCGTTCAGTACGGACTTAAATGTCTGGAAGAGTAAAGATGTTTTAGCAGAAAAGCTGTAGTGGGTTTTGGGAACATTAAACTTTTTGGGAGGACAGGAAGACTATGTTTTGCCTCAGTCTGTGAAAGTCGGAAAGGCTCACACAGTCTCCTACAGCCTCAGTTGAGTGGCCTCCTTCTCCATCTGCTCATAGAGCTCCTCAGTATGCCACTGAGTGAATAATCTTCAGAGACACTTGATGTTCTTGACTGAATCAGGACCTCTTCTAGTCAGTTGAGAGGTTCATGGATTCTAAGATTTATTTAGATCCTTTTCACTCTCTCATCTCTCTTTCTCATTGATTTGGTAGGTGTTTCATGTGACTATATTTATGAGCATCTGACTCAGAGCTAGTTTTTATTCATTACCAGGAACTTCACCAAAAGAGCTACATCAGAACTCGGCAGTGGTATTATTTATTCCAGCTTTTCTCGGGATGACTTTTGGTGGATTTAAAATAACTTATAAAATATTGTTGTTATTATTATTGCTGCATTTTACTGTTCAATTGCTATGCTCTTTTTTCAATTAGTACTACTGGATCTAAAGAAGAAGTACGAGCTCCCATATATCATGGAGTTTAGGCCCTCTTGCACTAATAAACTTGTAAATTCTTCTTCAATTTTGCTAAATTTGGTACTTATTTTACTGTAGACACCCATCTGTTCCACTGGGTAGCACAGCTTTCTGAACATCTGGGAATCATCATGTGTCATGAATGACATGATGTATCCCCACAGTTAGACTAACACAATGCTAAATCTGATGGATGGAAGAAATGTGTCAGGGCGAAGATTAATATACACTTTGGTCTGTGACTTGTGACTCACAGGGTAAACTTTATTCTCTCTTTGATGGTACAGATCCAAGATCTGCTTTTTTTCCTCTCCCATTTTGGTCCTGGTTTATAACATATAAGCTTGCACTAATGCAATTAGCTGGATCAGAACCCTTGGTTTCTGTCTGGACCAACATGTCTAATTAAATCTTCTATTTGTATGCCACAGCTGTGCATAAGGCTGTCTTTTAGAGATGGTTTGTTACCCTTAGGGTAAGACAGCTGCTGAGAACTTGATCATATCCTCTATTTGCTGTGACTTTGGAAGTACACATGTCCCAATATCCTCTTTGAGTGTCCTCTGGCTGGAGGATTACAGAATAACCTGTTTAAAAACCAGGATAAAGCAAAAGCGTTAATAGTTGGTTTCCCCATTAAAGTTTCCTACTTATTCCTCTTTCAAAGACCATTTTGTTCTTCATCTCTGCCCATCCATACTTCAACAACATTGAGAAAAGGCCACTTGGGAAGCACTAGGATTGTATTTTAAAGGGGGGACATGTGTTTCCAAACACATGTACAGACACAGGTGGTATTTTAAGAAGTGTATTTTTACAAGGGTAACTGATACTCTAGGAAACAAAACATGTAGTTCCTGAGTGAAGAAGGACTTCTTCATGTACACTAGATCTAGGCAGTTTTGTGGGGTTTTTTTTGTTTTTTCTTTTTCTGTTGCAGTCTCTGGTTACCTCTTGCTTGTGTCATTAAGCAGATTCATGATATCTCCTTCAAGTGCTATTTATATGTATAACCTGCAGAGAAGAGCAACCTCTCTAGAGCAGTGGCTACTCAGGCATGTGGACATGAGCTGCCCTCTGCCCAGGACACCATGGATCCAAATAAAAATGGGATCTTATCATTTTTCTCTTATTTGTGTTTTCTCTGGTTAGCATAAAGACATTAAACTCCAGGTAGATCCTAAAGAAGGTAGCCAGGGAAAGCCAACAGGAAGGGCTAGAGCTCAAAGAAAGCCTAGAGATTCAGCAGTTTGTCCCGAGACTTGGTTGAGCAAGGGCTCCAGTCTGGCCAGTAGCAATACCAGCAGCAATGAGGGAAGTCAATGCTTGGTCTCTTTATATTTGTGACGGAACAAAAATCAGAGACTAAGGTACTACATAAGAGCTGTGCAAAGTTGAAGGTTGCAGAAGAGGCCTCTCCAGATGCAGAAACATTCCTAAATTTCTAGACAAGCTCTGGGAAAGTGAAAAGGTTGTTGTCATCAGGTATACTCTTGGAAGTTTTCTTAGTGTTCCTTTGTTTTGTTTTTAACTCTTTTTAGATCTTTCACCCTGGATTTTTCTGATTTTTTTTTTTTTTTTTTTTTTTAAAGCAGATTCTCCTTTCTAGGAATTGTGTTAACTCTACTTTCATC
Organism: Psilopogon haemacephalus; assembly: GCA_013396835.1. Taxonomy (NCBI): domain Eukaryota; kingdom Metazoa; phylum Chordata; class Aves; order Piciformes; family Megalaimidae; genus Psilopogon; species Psilopogon haemacephalus. The sequence goes on along the minus strand of VWZI01019104.1, from coordinate 60,902 downwards.
CTTCTGTATTCATGATTGCATATTATGTGAGCAGTGATCAGGAAAACAACAAAAAAAAAAAAAAGAGAAGTTATGAGAGGCTATTTAGAGTTGGAACTGGTGTAATAGTCATTAGAAGGGAAGTATAGAATTTTGTCTGTGAAGTTTGTCAGAAAGAGGCAAGAAAAAAGTGAGCAATAATGAGGCTCTTGAAACTAGTCTGCAGGTGCGCAGTGGTAAAATAATAGGCAGGTGCAGAGAGAGAGTCTTGACAGGGATCTTGTTCATGCTGTGCCCTGTTTGGCTTCTGTGCAAAGGAGAAAAATCAGTGGCAAAGGGCTCAAAAGCGAACTGCAACTTGTGCATGTGCTTCACAGAACATTCAGGTTTCTTTCCCTTTTCAGTGCACTACCATCTTAGAAAGCTGAAACTTGTTCCTTGTAAAAGAAATCAATGAGTATGACTCCTTGTCCTGAAGACAGCTGGCTCAAATCTAGATCTGAATGTGTATGTAAACATTTTCCATAAATACCATGACTTAGAAGATTTTTAGAGAAATTTACTTTAGTAACAGTTGTGATTTATTTTGGCTTCCTTACCAGAAAGCAAGCAGGTAAAGCAACCTTTGTATCTCATTCAAGAACTATGTAAAGTCCTAGGTAGCTTTGGAAATGAGCGAGAAAGATGTAATTCCAACATTGCAAAATTCCAGTGTTGTGTTGAACAAGCGTATACCACATTAGGGAAAAGTAAAAAAAATTATATGTTCCATGGTCTGGGGAAAGTGAAGGGGAGATGAGAATGCAGCAAGAAAAGGTTGTATTATACCATAGGAGCAGGGGAACAAAGCACAAAGCTGACCCAGAACTGCATTTTCTGCAAAGCATCTTTGAGCATCTCTGATTCCTGACCTGAAGCAGCACTTCTTCCTTACCTCCCCAGCAAAGTTGTCTCATACTTCCAACATTTCCTCCAAAAAGTGTTAACTCTCTCTTTTTCCCCTCTCAGCTGCCTCCTTTCATCCTGGATAAAATTCCAGTTTCAAACAAGGAAAAGTTTTGTTTGAAACCAGGGCAATGAGGAAATGAAGATTAGCTCAAACCATAAGCTCCTGTGCCAAAAATTCAGAATGTATTGAAAAAAAGCTGTATCTATAGCTTGTGTGTCTGGCCAAAACTAACCATCCCAGCTCTACAGCTGAATTTCAGCAACCACAGACCAGACATAGTGGCTGTGGTGAACATTTAGACAATAACTACTTTTAGCTATTACCAATTGCAAAATTGTAGTTAGTGACTACTCATTTTAAGACAACTGCAACTCACCTGTTGACAATTTCTAAAGGGAAGAATGATGAATTTCCCCATTCATTTATTCAGCCTGAAATCCATTCTGATTCATAGTCTGTTGCCTTCAAGAACCAAACCTAGAACTTCTGCAGCAGCAGCAAGTTGTGTTTGCTGAACTGAAGGTCCAGAGGGATTACCTGCGAAGGGTGATGTGCAAAATTTTATTGTGTGCTCCTCTTTGGATGCTCTCAATTTCTATCATATTTTTTTGCCGTGAGTCCATAAGTATTTTGTTAGGTGAAACTCCATAGTTCAGCTATTTCAAACTCCCTAGATCTTGACTCCACTACACTACTTGGTGATTTAACAACACTAGAGCTTTAAAACCAGTTTAAAACCAGACATTTCTCCTTCCTCACTCACTTGTGAGCATCTGAAGCCTTCTAAAGGTGAAGGTCATGAGGGTTTGTGTGTCCTATCCAAGTCATCCAAGGGATGACGGAGTTTCTTGCCATGAAGAATGACTTGAGTTGAACCACCTCTAGCTTGCTGTGCAGCAGTACACAGGACCCAAGGCTCACAATGGCTAAGAGACTACCTTCGCTGACAACCTGTGAGGTACTCAGGTGTGAACTTTCTCTCTGCTATATTTAGCTTTGAGAAAGGCATGCTACAAGCTGGGGCAAAACTAAAATGGCTATCTGATCAACAGAGATGATCTACAGCTTTGCACCCATCCATATGGGCATGGAACTCACCACATACCTTGCACAGAGGATTCTTGGGGCTGCTATGAATCAGTCCAAGCAACAAGTAGTATAGACCCCCTACATTTTAAGACCAAAAGGCCCTGAAGGAATATTTTGTGTGGTCCAGCCTCTATGGCATTATTAGCAGGACTTATATTTGTCCTGCTGACTTGTTTGCAGTAAGAGCTGTGTGGTCTTTAAAGTGCTCTTTGAAGTTAATGCAGTCACGAGGACACAATTACAATGAGCTCAGAAAGACTGATTTCAGGTGAAGCTAAAATCTTCAGGAGTATAACTAATCTTGGTGTTTGCTGCACATATCATGCACAATAGATAGAAACCACATGATAAATTACAGCCATGCCTGAAAAGCAGCATGTAAAAATATTTCACATATTAAATTTCGGTTATCTAACATTCTCAGAGACAGATATGTAAAAACTTGGAGTACCTACACCTGAAGTAAATCAGGGTAGTGTGAGCTTTGGGGGTAATCAAAGGAGAGTGAATAATCCATCAAAGCTGGAATCTGCGGTCTTTGACTAGTTTTAATTTCTCCATAGTCAGCTGGTTAGGCTGAGATCCCTGCTTTCTTTTGAGTTCCCTACACTGCTCCAGAATTTTTGATGTCTCCTGGCAAAGCCATTCATCTTCTCCATGTCTCAGTGTTTCATATTAGGACATCAGCACCACAGGGGGCCAAAAATTCTGAGGAGCTCACATTAATGTTATGGGAACAACAGAAATGTTGAATACTTTGGTTTGTGTTGTATTTTTCTGTTGATAAGATGAATACAGTCATTAGTCATATTAGTACCCAGTGTAAGTTCTTCAAAAGAAAACTGCCAGTAAGGCAAACTTGTGATGGGTTCTCAATTACCACAGTTGTTCTAGCCTGATACTGAATCATGCCTCATATACTCCCATTGGATCAAAGTAATTCTTTGGCAAGCTTAGAAGAAGGGAAATTGGAATGTCTGAAGAAAGGTAATGGGAGCATGAGGAGAAGCAGCAGAAGCTATTTGCTATCAGAGTTTGATTATAGCAGCAGAAAGAAAGGCATTTTATTCCAAGACTGGTATTGCAGTTTAAAGTGGAGAAACACTTGAAAGGATGAAAATAACATGAGATTGTTTGGCACATTTTCTAGAGACATGCAAAAGGAAAGAGTAGAATTAGCAATGGCTCTTGAACTTTGCCTGTGCACAACTTAGTTGCAAACATGAAAAAAACTGATTTTGTAACTATCCCATGCAGATTTAAGAGTGCTAGTCACTGGTTAAGAATACACATTAGAGCTCGTAAAGTTTCCAAACAGTGTTTATGAGAATATCTTAAAAGAGTCTACAGAAGATCGCCTTTCCTATGAAAGCAAGCATGCAAACTTTGTCTCCGTTGCCACTCACCTGGTCTGTGCAATAACCCTCCCTCTAAATGCTGACTCTCCTACCATACTGTACAGAGCATGAGAGTGTGGAAAATCTTGTTTGTATTTCATAAGTGCAAAGTTAAACCTTCTGTTATAGATTGTTTTGCAAGGCAACTTCAAGAAATGACAGCAAGTATTAATAAAACTTGCTTAATTGATATTAGCATAAATGTAATGCCAAGTAATTTTATCAGTATCAATGCTGGAACAGTTCCATCTCATGCTCTTCACATCTCTTTATCTCTTCCAGATGATCTCAAAGGAGAATTTTCAGGGGGAATTCAGGAACCAGAGATTTAATAGTTGCAGTTTTATAGACTTTATCAGATCATCAAGGCTTAAACTGAAAGATAGGAGTTATCACCTCGAAGAGTTCTGTCATCTCAATCAAGCTTCAAGGGAAAATCATTGCAAGAAAGTCTCTAGTAAGTCTATGAACTAATCCATATTTGGAGAATATTATGGAATACTATGTTATGTTAAGGGCTGCAAGCTCTACTCATGGAAGAGGAGTTTTCTGTGATAAATACTCTAAGCAAACAAAATGAAAATGAAGTCTTTCCCCCCCCTAAACAAACAAGTCAACCAACCCAAACACGTGGTGTGTTACCTAGGCCACTTCTCATATTCATTTTGTTGCACAGCATGATTACAGTAAGTGCATATGATATGTAGGATTGACCTCATCTTTGTAGAGAGCTAGAAACTCTAGAAATTTGGATAATTCCAAGATTTTCCCATGGAACAGACTTTGAGAATATACACATCAGTGTATACCCAGATGGTTTGATTCAGAAGGAAGTCACTGGGACTAGAGATGATCAGTCATGATGAATGTCTGTCTTTAACCTTCTTTCTTGACAATCAGTACTAATGCTGTTGTTATAAATACTCATTGTGGACCCTCATTCAATAACCATTGGTCTAGGGATTTATTCACATCTGTTTGACTAATTCAATGGAAAGAGGTTGAAAATATATTAGAAACTGGGGTACATATGGATTTCTGTGGACTATGCAACCATAGCCATTAAAGTTGTAGTGGAGCACTTTTAGAAACTCAGTCCTTCCTCAGCTGAAAAGTTCAGAGCTGAGTTGCTGTGCTCCTGTCCCTAGTTGTCTAAAATAGGACGTGAGCTAATTAGCTAATTCAAGTTGTGGCCAGCAACAGCAGAGAGGGAAAAGGCAGTTCAAAAGATCAGTCTTGCTCAAGGGTTATCTGTGATTATGTACTACACCCCCTGTATTAGCTGTCTGAAACAGATGTCAGCTCCTATTGGAACTGTTTCACATTGATAGTAAGGTTGCTCTGGGAGTGTGCTTATGCTCTTGACTGGGTATTGCACATCTGGTCAAAGTCTTGAGTTTTATTTCTCTTTCACCTGATTTGGGACTTCAGAAGCATATACTTAGTATTAAGCCACAACTCTCTTTGTTCCATGAAGCTGCCCCAGATGAAGCCTGTTGCTGGTTGACAGAGTCAAACTTATATCGAGACTGTTGTATTCTTTGGCATATTACACTGTGTTTACATCTTTTAATTCACCCCCATAGACAGATGGGTTGTTTTAAGAACCATGTGTAAGTGGTTTCATTAAAACCATTGCAGGACACCAGATGGGAATGCATAATAGACAGCAACAGGGCTGCTTGCTACCACATTGGACTACTTGCGAAATATTCAGGAGTTCATAGTTCTTCTTGCCACTCACCTTGTCTGCTTCTCCTGCATTGTGGTGACCTAAAAATTTCTGGGTTTCAGTTATATTTCTATGAACCAGCTGAATGAAATGTATCTGGATTTCTTAATCTGACTTTTCCAGATCACATAATTTCTGGCTATGGCAAATATGATTTTGGTGGGAGGTATATTATGACAAAGAAATGTCAAATGAAATAGAAATTAAAGGTTAGCTCTTAAGTTTTGCCTCTATGTAAACAAACAAGAAAGGAATTGACTGAGAACTTTATGTGCCAGACTAAATTAAGAGACAAGACTCATCAAAGAAAGAGTACCCCTGAGATGTTAGCAAGTATACTAGCATTTTAGGTATACAAAAGTCTAGACAGTGCCAATGGTCTTAAAACTGTAAGAGAGAGAGGGATATGCTTCAAAAAGGAAGCAGATTAGTGAATTGAGTAAATCTTGACCTTGATGTTTAAATGAAATAGATTTTAAATTTTCTGATCTATAGATTTTGGACTGGAAGTCTTTCAAACTGGATTCTTCTGTTAAGTATTCCTTCTGCTACAACAGTTACTGAAAGAGTGCCAAAATCTTTGTGACAGTAATTGTGGATGTTTTCTTTATTTTATGAGTCTTACATGTGCCAGGGTGTATTAATTACTTAATAAAAATGCAATTTACTATTCATGCTTAAAACCAGATTTCCTTAGAAAAGGAGGTTCAGGGCCACAAGGTTTAGATCTGAGTTTGAGTCACTTTTGATAATAACTTTAGGGCATACTTAGAAATATCAGAAGAGTTCACTTCTGTCAGATGCCAGTGTTTCACACAGGTGAAAACACAATTCTTTGCAGTATTATCAAATGATCATATGTAATGTTTTGCTTTGAAATTATTTCTGTTTGAAAAATGACCTAAACTTTAAGAGTTTTCAGAAGAGTTAAGTAACCTGGAAGGAAACTAAATAAAGCAGTCAAGGCTATGAAAATGAATTTATTTTAACATTTTTTTCAGATGGAGGAAACACTCCATTTTGCTTCACCAAGTGAACCCCCAAAGTCTGTTCTAGCCCAAGGATAACACAGCTATAGCTTCCTATATCTACAATTAGTTGCTTACAGCTTTTTATAATTTCATAATAAAGTGCCTCACTATGTCTTAATTTAGTTCATTAATCTAATTAATGGTTAAGACAAACAATTGTTTATGCTGTATTTTGCAAATTCCTTAGAAGAAGAAGAAATGTTAGTAATGTCTGTTTAACATACCTGCTACCAAAAAAATCCATTCAGTGTTTAGTGGAACAGGAACTCTGTAGTATTTTTTAGCCAAAATTATGTTATTGGAGTAGGGATGTAAAAATTATAATCTCAGAATCAAAATATTTCACAGATTTAGTTTTTTTGTGTTGCTTGTTTGGGTTTCTTTAGGGAGGGGTGGTTTGGTTTTGGCTTGTTTGGTTTTTTGGTGGGTTTTTTTTTGGTTTTTTAAAATATGACTGGAAAATAATTATTTTTTCAATCCTGTGAATATTAAACTGTGTTTAGGTATGTATCTTAAGGAGCATGCCATTTCTTAAGACCAAAGAGTCTGATCAGCTCCTTTCCTATGTGTCTTTCTGAAGACTTCAGGGCTAGCAGTGACCTATTTTGCCCATCAGACTGCTTTGATGGATAACTCTAGGTGCTATTTCCTTGCTACATTATCTGAAATTCTTGTCTTCAGACCAATTCTGGCAGTGTGAACTGAGATCCTCAGCTGTTCTCTTCTCAGGACCACGAGTGGAGATTTCAACAGAAAGCCCAGCATGCAAACCTTGCCTCCTGGTGAACTTCACCATTTGCTAATTCATCCCTGGTTTAGGTTTTCTCTTGTGTTTGTCTTTTTCTGTGATTTCTTCCTGGAAAGCCTGTGTGGCCTGGCTTCTGTTCCTGTTCAGCACGATCTTCTAATACAGCAGTTTCACCTCCAGCTTTGAATATAAATCATCAGAAAAGCTACAATGTATTAGGGGAAGGAAGGAGAAATAGTGCAGATATTGAGCTAATGCTATCAAGCTGCCTAAATCAAGAAAAGAGATTGATAAGAGAAAGCATTTTATTTATAATTTCTGGCATATAGCACAGCACAAGTCCTATCTGAATTCTTCAGAAATTAGTATCAGATGACCTAGGAACTTCTGATGTGTTTGAATCTTAAGTGGTTACAGATAGTTTTACTCAGATTCTCCTGTGCTACTTCTTCCTATTTTTGAAGACATCTTGGGAGAGCATACAAATTCTCAGATTTGAAAAAAATCTTGCTGTCGTTAAGGCTGAATGGCAAGAACACAGATCCTACCTGAGATCAGTGGTAGGCTCTCTTCCACGCATCTATGTGCATCTGCGAAACTGTATGCAGAGAGATTTAATTTGCCTGTGTGACTCTTCAGTCTAATGTTGCCTTTACTTCCTAGCTATGCAAGCCTGACCTAGCTGCCACCATGCATAAATATGCATGGTCAACATCTGGTCAAGTAAAGAATTGACTTCAAATGAGCAGTCTTTGTCTTCAGAAGTGTGTTGTGTAAATACTTTATAAAGGGTAAAGAAAACATAAGGCATTGTTGCCATCAGAGCATTGCGTGGTGCAAAGGTGTTTCAAGGTGCCTGTAAATGTGTAAATTAGTGCCTATGCACAGAACAGAGGACAGCAGGTGCCGGACACAAGGTTCCTTGATGGCTGGGAAAGGTGTTTTTCCTCTTGGACTAGACTATGTACTCCCATTAATGTGATTCAGTGGTGGCACCCACTCAAGTAACTGTAATGAGGAAAGCTCAGAGAGTATTTCCTTCTTTCTTTATATGTTTGCATTGCCTACATCAGGACTGGCAGCTAAGCCTGTGTTCTGGTGAGCAGATGCCCACTCAGCTGAGTGTTTTGGAAGTGATATCTTTTCTCTTCCTACTCCTCTTCCAATAAGCAAGAGTCATGGCCAGCTACGGCAGAGGCCTGCCCAACCTGCATTCTCAGTGGCTACCAGAGCAATTCAACACGCTCTGCCAGTCCCCTGCACTACCAAAGTGCCATGGCCCTGCCAGTGCTACAGGACTGCATGAGTTTCTTATCCAAGCACCTATGTGTGTGTGCAGGAGCAGCCTGACTCAGACTGATATTTTGCCAGGTTTCCTGGCAAAGCTCCATCACGCTCCAGTTGCAGTTGGTGCACCAGCGTGTCCTGCAGCTTGCCAGAAAGTGGGCAGTCCAAATGGGTGGGAGCACTCCAGAAGCTTCGGCACCAGGGAGAAAGCAGGTTGTGATCTGTCACAGATGTGCAAATGCTGCAACAACAGGGCAAGAAAGCTATCCACTTAGTGGCCTCAACACATAACCTCCCACAGTTTCCAGCTCTGGCTTTGGCAAAGAATGCTCTTCTGCCTGTTTGTTGCGGTTATGAGTTGTGTCATCTGCAGATGGAGCAGTACTTTTCAATCTCCCTGAGGTCTCTTGAGTCCTAAGGGAGGAATAACTCATTGGGATGGTTGGAGCCTGACAGGGACCTGGAGGTTTGTTGCTGTAACTCACTGGCACTATCTTTCACCCTTTGGGCAGGACAAGTAGAAGTTTCTCCCACAATAGGAGTCAGAAATCTTCTCCTTCAAGAAACACCCAGGACAAGAGCAGCTCTATCCAAGCTAGTTCTTCTGTATCAACACACTTCTAATTATTTTATCTGGGGAGGAATCTCTAAGCTAAGTAAGAAAATGATCTGGTAAATTGATTTCTTACTTGCAGGCTCTAATAGCTATAATATTGGCATTGCCCCAATCAAGGGATTAGACACAGATGCAAATAACAGTAAACGAGTGAATAGCTCTTTGTCTTTAGAAATAGCAATACATGGGGAAATCCCCCTTTATTCTTAGTCATCAACCCTAAAACATTTTGAGGCTGATTCTCCTTGACATTGAGTCAGAGTTATCTAGAAAGTTGCTTTGTGAGAGTAATTTATTTGAGCTGTTTTGACGGATGATGAGTAACTGCAGAATTGAGGGTGTTTTACTATGTTTTATGGAAATACTGATCTAATTCTCTTGTTCAGATCTTCTTTAAGTGCAGCTTTTCTAGTAACAGTATTTGTAAATATATTGCATTCTCTCTAAATATTGCGTCTTACATGGTTTCAAAGAAAGTCCTAATGTCCTGATGGAAACACACTCTGTCCTCTGCAAGGCTTCTGTTAGATGCACAGTACCTTTTTCATCATTACCTCACTTAAGGGTGTTTTCTCATGTGACCAAGAATATGCTTTGTATGAAATAGTCTGTAAGGAAAGAGGGAGCCTTTTCTCAGGTGCTCAAGTGGAGGCTTTACAGGTGTAGGGATGCATAGAGTGGACTGAAGGTTGTCAGAACTGTAGGATGAACTTCAATGTATTGTAATAAATATCATCATTCAGATTACCAATTCAGACTTAGTTTGAGAATATTCTGATTTCTGGCTGCTGCCTTTTCTGCATTTAAATTTGTCTGTTGATTCAAAATGTGCTACAGGTAACATTATTGAGAGATCCAAGTCATAAAGGAACTTATGGCAGGTTTGGACCTATATACTGTAAACCACTATAGCCTATTGCTGTTTCTGGTGATTTAAACTGTGACAACCCATATCCATTATGTTCTGGTGTATAATCCCTGTTGGATTGGTACAGTGCTGTACTGGTTTGAGGCTAATTGGAATATTTGACTTAGAGCAATTAAATCCTTGGCTGTGAGGATAAAAATAATAGTAACCTTTATCACTCATTCTTCTGCTGAAAGATGCACTTACTCAAAATATAGTTAAGACATTCACTTCTCACACACTTATCTTTCTCTGTCGGTCTGTGGCTGGTTGCATCTGCCTTGACTCCTTTGCATGAGATCTTTGTAACCCAGCCTAAACCTTTTTCCTCTAACCTCCTTGTCATCTTTCTGATATCTCACCTCAGATCTCTGCAGATTTATCACATGAGCTATACAGGACTTGATATGGTTATTTCTGAGGGAAGGGAAAGAAGGGAGAGAGAGGGAGGAGATTTGGTTCAGGAGCCTCCTAGGCAGTCTGACTATTTCAGGAGGGATTTTTGTGTTTCTGCTTTACTTTTAACTTGTATATAACTGCAGATATTTGTGTATTGCACATATATATATGCTTGTAAATTGTGCTAAGCTGTAAATATAGCTTCTTTAGCTTCCAGTCGACTGAGTCTAGTATGGTGAATTTGGTGGGGGGAGGGAGGGGGAGGCCAAGTAACTCCCAAACCATCGCAAGTGCCTAAATCATACTCAGTTTATACATTAAAAACTTCCTAAATAGCATATGTATATCTGAATAAATAATCTTTTTAAAATGCATTCCTTCAGTTTCTCTTAACAAGAATACTAATATAATCCATGTTAGAGTACAGTGAAAGTTCTTTGGCTTTCTCATTAGCATGTGTGCATAAATGCATGTATCATTTCTATATTGTTGTAGTGGTTTAGCGGCTACCTGTCCCCCCACCTTTTGAAGTAAACCCCGGCTAGGACTCAGAACATTGGAAGTTGATAAATGAAGCTTTATATTTACAGCAATGCACAATATACAACCAGATATTTACAAGGTATAACAGGTATTTACAAATATATACAGTGAAAAGGTAATACAGAAACACCACAGCCCTCTCAGAGATCAAAATCCCCAAGAGGGGTAACCAAACACCCCTACCACCTTTCCCCCCCTTCCCCAATCTTATCTCACCACCTGTTGATGCTGCAGATAAGCCGAGGTAGATCGGCCAGGGGGATTAGTAGTAGGAAAGAAGTTAGTAGAATTATTAAGAATCAGCTACAAAAGGCAGAGACAAAAGGAACCATGCAAGAGAAGCAGCCATGGCCCAGCGAGGTCTGAAACTGTCTGAACTATCTATGTTTGGGTTGCACTCTTAAAACAATTTTTTTTTTCTTTCTCAGTAAAGCTCCGGGTGAAGTGACATACTGTGTTTTCTTCTCTCAGCTAATAGTCTAATTTCTCAATCAAATTCTCCAATTAGTTCAAACCATCACAATTGTTTACAATATACATTAAAATGCATGTAACTAGTAACATTTTTGCATTTTCAAACTGTCATGCAAAACAAAATAAATATATAGAGAGAGAGTTTATGTGCATATATAGTGTGTGTGAACGTGTATGTGCATTTTTACTAGGGGGTTATCCTTCAATTGTTTCTGTGCTGTCAGTGGGTTGAATGAAACATCCATGGCACCTTGCCAGTTGTGCTGATGCAAGCTCCAGGTTCATCCTATGAACATTTACACTTCTGTGTAACCTCAGTCACATACTAACACTAGGATGAAGGAAACCTTCTCCGTGACTGATTCCAAGCCTATAGGCTGGCAGACAAGGCTCATAACTCTTCTCATAAAATGACCAGCTCTCTGAGTTTTCACCTGACAACTCTCCTGCTGGAAAGCCCTAACATTACCTTGTTGAGTTGATAGTTAAAAAGTCTTCCCTTATTTTCAGCCTTGGCTCAGTCATGGACAGTTTTTATCACTTTGTTCTTATGTTAGTATTTTAAGTACTACTTCTTCCTCCCCGATGTTTACCTAGCGAGACTAATCATGGAGCTGAAGTTACTTATGTGACTTTGCAGCTTTGGGTGCTTGGGAGTGGATGTTCACATGTCCACGTATATTTTACTTACATGCAGATAAACAAGCAGAGTGAATTTACAAGCAAAACCTATTGAAGCAATTAAAAGACATCAAGATCTTCAAGTAAATGGGCCTCAAGTTGATAAGGACTATCTCTGAAATAATTGTCCTTCAGCATGAAACTATTTTGAGACAGTTACAGCTGGCTTGCGTTGGTGCTCTGTAATTTAAATTGGTACAAGTCTCTTGATCACATAAAATATAGGGTGCCACAGTTCAGTATAGATCTGCTCATTGTTGAAGTAGATACCTGAGAATATCCCTTATTTTCCTACCAATAAATTACATGGAAGCTGGGAGAGCTGTTCATTTCCACTTTGGGCCTCATCTGAAATGATGGTTTGCTCTTTGACAGTCTTCACTCCAGTGCTGCACCAAACATGATGCACTGGTATTCATCCTTGGCTAATTAATTTGCAAAGATTATTTTTCCTTATGATGCTGCAATTTCTGTTTCTTCTAGAATTGAGGCAGATTTGATTTGGAAAGTTAACTTAAGGTCAGACATGTTTACTGGAAATGAGGCTACAGAAGCTCTGGAGCACATTTTCTCCACCTGTAAGGTCACTTACATGCAGAACTCTGTACAGGCAGACTCCTGAATCTTGTAGGACTCTGAACAAGGAAGGTAAGAAGGCAAACAGAAATTTGCCACTTGAATTCTCCATGCCTTCTCTGAGGGTTACAGTGATGTTGGAATATGCAGGATGAGAGCTGGTAAGGTAAGGAGTGACACAAAAGGGAGAAAGGGATCTGAAATCTTACAGGCAGGGAAGCAAAATCTGCCATGGGAGGTTATATACACATTGAAATTACATCAGTTAATAGACTTAGTGAGAAAATGAACAACTGAACATTACACATCTTTTTTGAGGATGCTCTTCATAAAGCAGGCTTGATTTGCCATCATCTAGCATGTGTCCCTGGACAGACCATGTCTTAGTCTAAAAGCTATTGCACTAGCATATTTGGTTGACATTAAATAATTCCATTAAAAAAAAAAAATCTAATGAACCAAATAATTTACCATTACTGTAAATTGGGTTGATAAGTGACATGGACAGAAAGCTGTTTTGCTGTGAGATGATTGAGAAAAGAAACTTCCTAGTAGATGTTTTGTCTACTGGTTGTTCAGATTAAATTGTGAGAACTCACAAGCAGAAAGCTGCTGATGGTACAACAGTGCTGAAGGTGGCATTTTGGATACCACTCTGATACACTTAAAATAACCCCACAATAAATAGGATTTTCATAAGAATGCTGGCATCGCAAACCTGATCTCTGCAGCTCTGGTAGAAGGTTATTGGCAGCCTCATCCTGCTATGCCAGATGACTTGTGCAGCAACTTGTAATAGCAATTAAGCAATGAAATCAGGTGCCCTTCCCTAGGCTACAGATGAATCACTGAATTACAGGGAGGGAAATGGAATTGGGAGTAGAGTGGATACACACTAGTGAAGAAAAGAGATGGGAGAAACTGGGGGGGACAGTTATCACTGAGCCCAGAGAATGTGTTTGATGTTTTTATTTAAGTGAAACGTTACTAGTGGTAACTGGAGGATAAAGATCAGAATCCCACATCAGGAATTGGGCAGGTGTCAGTTGAGAGTATCTTAGTGAATTAGTATCAGTGGAGTTGCACTGACTTAACATTTTGTGCAGTTGAAAGGAGGCTTCAAATTTGTTCCCAGCCTGGTTACCTAGTCTCTAAGTGGAGCTTCCTTTGTCAGTCAACACGTAGCTTCTTGATATTCATAGTTTAATCACCTGAATAAAATTAAACGATGTCACTATGAGTGTTGGAAGTATTCACAATTCATAACCTACTCTTAGGCTCAGCTAGATAACATAGAAAACATTCACTATACTTTTATTACACATACTTATATAGTGTAAGTTTTTCTAACAGGTCATATAGATACTGTCAGGTGAAATGTGACCTGTTTTGTAGCTGCACCACATAAGATTCACAAGATGGGATATTTGAAATCTATTTTGTAGTTGTAATGTGTTGTCAAACGACTGATGTTGACACACACCATAAATCCTGCCCCACTGACACTCTGACAATGATGCTTGATGTGATAAAACTACCAATACAGCCTCAAGCAATGAAGTGGGAGGCTGGAGCTGAACTTGGGCCTGAATTTTCTAACTGGATGACTAAAGTTACACCTTTGAGCGTGTCCTTGCACACCTTAGTTCAGTGAAGACTTCAGAGTGTGAAGCGTCTCTATTCCCTGTTTGGGGAATTAAAATGCAGTGATCAATGGCAGTAGTAGTACTGAACAAAATAGTAAAATATGGAGTGATTGTCTAGACTAGAATTTGCTCAGAAAAATAGCTAACCACTGTATTTTTTCTGACCCTACACTGATTTGCCTTTCCACCATGAGCAAGTGATTTGTTATGTCTCCACTGAGATAATATAAGTCCAGAACCTGGCGTTGTAAATGTTTTACCCAGGCATCCAGTGAGGTTTGATGCACCTGAGAAGAACAGTGCCTGCTGGGCTGTCTGCCTCCTCCCTGCAATCTTCCAGGCAGTAACACGGTCACTTCTCTAACTCTCCTGTTCTTTCTTGGTTGGTAACATCCATTTACACCAAAGCTGGAGATCTGTCCCATTAGTAATTATAATGAATAGATGCACAACCTTTGAAACATAAATTATTATAGAATCATATTGATGTGCTTTTTTTATGCCTACTTTATTTCTTATCTAGGTGGACATGCTTTATTCCTAACAGTTTCTGGTGAAAAAAAAGTTGTGGTGGCTCCTTGCTTTCAGTAGAACTTGCAGATTTGGCCATCACATCTGATACAATTTCTTAGAGTGGTTTCAATTCATACATAATGACAGAAGAAATCCACATAGCGCAAGAATGATAAACATTTATAGTAATTAAATGGCTAAAATTTATGCACTAGAGTCCATGTCCAGCACTGCATTTAGGCTCACATTCTGAATCAGTTTCCCACTGATTAAGATGTTGAGTTGGATACCAAAATATGCAACAGAACCTTCAACACTAAGACTCAGGACTTCTTGCAAGTTCAGTAGGTTTCACAGGCTTTCTATAAAAATAAATTGCAGTATTATTTTCACATGTGGCCCAGATGAGCATTCTTCTTTAAGGATCAGCAGGTCCCAATGCAGTAGAAATTAAGCACTAAGAGGAAGAAATTAGTATCTTAAACTGCTGATCTGATGGTTATATGTATGGAAAACTATTAATGGGAGGGTGATTTAAAAATAATGGGAGCAGTTTATTTTTGGGTCAAAATTCACAGAATAGTCTATGGGTTAAACCAAAAAACACTGTAAGCTGTAGATACTGGAAATAAGTTACTCCTTTGGCTCTGCAGAGGATATTTTTGTTATAAATAACCTTCTTTACAGTACTTTGACTTCATTAAGATCTTATTCTTTAGCATAACTAATACTCAGAGGAGAAAAGTTCTTGCAGTTATTGTGACAGCCCTCCCACCACAGATTCCCTGTGCCAAATAAGATGCTGTACTTTGCTGCTTCATTGATAAGCCATCTTTGAGCAAGGTTTCACATGCAAAGTGTCTTTTCAAACCATTCTTGAAAATTCTAAAATAAATACAATTATTCATACCTGTAGCTCAAAATTAATCCAGATTTATATTTTTCTCTAAATACTTAACCGTATGATCTAATACTGAAACAACAGAGCTATTAGCTGCACATCAGTGGAAATTCTGAATACATTCACACTATAATTTAAGGAATAAAAAGCCCCTCTGCTGATGAATGTCTTTCACTGGGAACAAGGATTTCATAACTGAGCACCCTCTGGGTTTAAGGTAGTTCAGAGTGTCTTCACAATGGACAAACTAAGAATCATAAGAAATGTCATTAGTTACAAGGCTAGTTTATTTGTCAGCTCTAGTTTAGAAAGCTTCAGTGCAAGCAAATCTAGACCCAGTTTTCTTTGGTAAAATACAGCAGGAAGTAATTTTTAATTATTTTCTAAAATACATCTTAAGAGTTGAGGTTGTTGTGCTATGTGGGTAAAGCGAAGCTGAAGGGATACAGCTGGCTCTCTGTACCTTGCAGTGGAATAAAAGTTGAGTCACTACCATGGAGAGGTCAATCTGGTGCTCTGAGAGCAGATTGGGATTTACTTTCGGTTATCCAGATGTGTCTCTAATATCCAATACATCATTTGTAATTTTATGCAAAAAAAAAAAAAAGAGCACATTGAAGTAGGCTTTATGTGAAATTAGAATTACTGGGAGACTTTTCCCAAAAATATTAGTTTTGCTTCTATTTCAACAGAACTGAAATATGTCTCATTTCTTACAAGAAAAAGCAGCAAATAATATTACCCTTTTGGTACAGAGCCATTACTGGAAGCCATTATCATCACATTTCAGGTTACTTAATCAGCTCTGTGAACTGATAACCCACATAAATAATTGCTTCACTGCTGCCAGAGGTGCTCTTGGCACACTATGTAAATAAAATTATTCCTTACAAATTAAACCACAATAAGATTTTAAATGACAGATTAAAGGCTTTCTTTAGGTACATTGAATACTTCCAAACTGAACAAACATGGAGAGACATACATTTGCAGGTATGTGATATAGATTAAACATGTTTGAGTTCCCGGATGGCACAGAAATGAGATGCATGTGTCCAGACATGCCAAACAAATGCAGATGATTAAAAAAAAGATTAACTGCTGAAGATCTACCTGCTCTTCAGAGCATTCCAGCTATCAGGCACACCCCAGCCGATACTGTAATGCTCAGCAGCATATCTACAGGACTTTGGGCAGAGCCTCCATTATCTGTTTGGCTCCTTTCTGTTCCTGCGCAGAGCAGCTTATGTCCAAAGAATTGTGCAAGATGTTTGTGCTTTTTTTAGTATTACTTTTAGTTTGAGCCTTTCCCCCTCATCTCCTTATTGGTAAAAGTGTCCAAAACAGCCATAGCTCAAGTAAAATCTTTGGCCCCATTGTTTTTTTAATATTACCTTACCTAGTTAGCTTTGGATAGATGTGTGCTCACAGCCTGCTGTTTACCACTAGAGGTGAGAGAATACTTCTGTCCTGTAACAAAGTCTGATACATCAGTATTTCTTCTCATCCTAAATTACTACAAGAAATCAGGAGAATCTAGCCTTCCTGGTACTATGAAAAGCTGTGCATACACAGAAGCTATAAGACACTCAACTTATATACCTATAAGGCAGCCAAGGGAAGGGATCTCCAGACAGATGGGAACAAGGTCTTACCAGGAGAGGCATCTGTTCCGTGCTTGAACAGTCTGGTGTTGAGCATTGCTTGAGGGGTGTCCCAGAAATGTCACCTGGAGAAACTCAGTTTGGCACATTTGGTCTCACAGCAGAAAGCCAGGCTCCCCACAGCCAGGCAACATGGAAACTGCCTTGAAACCTTGCCTGAATCACTGAATCCCAAAAGCCACAAAGGCAAGGAATTCCTGGAAATTTCAAATGGCAAACAACACAGTATTTTGGCTGCATTTTCCCTAAACCAAAATCAAAGCAGATGAGAATTGTGACCAGATTTAATTCTCTTTGTATTACATCATATTTTTGAACAAGATCTCAATATCTTTTCTGTGTTGTAGCTCAGGTGTTTCAAACCTCCTTCCCACCTTGTGTTTATGTGGCTTTCCTGTTACATTGTGTGGGAAAGAGACACTGTTAGTTTGGGAAGTGAGATCTGGCCGAAGATCTCAGACCTGCAGAAGTGAATGAAGAAAGAGAAACCTCAAGTGATGTCATGCTCAGCTCAAACAGAAGCTTTTTCACATATTTTTTTGCAACACTGGGTGGGAGGTTCTACAAAAAAAATATTTCAGTAGAAATAACTGTTAAAATCTCTGTTGCTGCATTCATATGAACTCTCATGGTGTGTATAAATACTGCTTATGCTGGCAAGTGGGACACCGGCAGCATATAGGCAGGTATCTACAGATGTAGGCAATTGCCTCAGTTATTTTAAACAGTAACCTCTAGATGTCACTCATGAACCCTTCTCTTATTTGAAGAGAATTAGAATACCTTTGTCAAAGAAACCCTTCAATCATGCTGCTTGGTTACCAAACCAATATGTTTGTGTTCTGAGCTCCTTTTATGGACTTTTGGAGTCAGGTAAAGGCTGAAGGCAGGGAAGGTTCATCTTCAGTCACACGGATTTGTCTTATAGCTCACACAGAAAATAAATGTTATTGATTAAAATAGATAAAACTTTCAAAATAAAGTAAAAATAAAGACTTCTGTCATCTTTAATGCTGGTTAACATGGTGGGAGAGCTCACTATGAAGTTGATAGACTGTTGATTTATTTAGATAACTATGTCTTGTTAGTACTTGCTTAGCAATGGCTACAGATGCCTATTACAACGTTTTCTAGCCCATGCATAAAATTACTTCAGTGGCTATTTCCACTCTTTGTAAGTATAAATAGAGCACATACACTTCAAAACTGCAATAATTTCTGTTAGATGTTTTCAGTGGAATTTTTTTCTTTTTTTTTTCTTTCTTTGTTTTTTTTTTTCCTTTCTTAAAACCAGAATATTCTTTGTTTGATTTTATTCAGTACTTTTAAAAAAAATTAATCAAATCTGATGGTGCTCATACGAAAAAGTGATTTTGTGTAAAAGAAAGAAAAAATTATGTAAGAAAACTTGGGGCACCCCTAGCACTATGATTTCTAACGTTTTGACAACCTTTCTCATATTAAGTAGACTTTTATTCTGCAAATAGTTGAGCTGAAGCCAGAGAGTCTCTTAGTGGAGTAAACCTCTTATAGAATGTGTAAGAGTATATGAATTCTTGTACAAGCCGTGGCTGATAATTGTTCCAACTTATCTCATGTTTAGAGAATAGCTGGCCTTGCATTGTTCCAGTTCAAATATTAATTGAGTGATGTGGTTTCCCACAAAACCTTCATTACAGCTTTTGGAGGTTCATTCAGCCCTGAACTATTATATGACTTTTTCTTCAGTGTTATCATATTGATAATATCCATGTTCCACTGAAATAAAATTTAATATGTCTGATGTCTACATTGCAGTCATAACTTCCAGAGGGCTGGAAATCAGGCTGACCAAGATGCTAAAAAGATTCCTGTCACATAGTAAACAAAACTTTAAAAAAAATAAATGGGGCAATGAGTGTCTGGCAGCATAAAGCAATGCACGTATGTGTATATATGTGTGTGTATGTATATAAATGCATTAATTGTGGCCTTATCCTTTACTGTTTTGCTTTGAAACAGAGAGTCTTCTATGAAGAGTTCAACAGTATAATAGTTTGGTTAAAACACACTTTTGTTGTCAGAAGTGCATGGGATAATAGAATACTTGAAACTAAACTAGAGTTGCTTATGCCCAACAGGTTTTGCAAGTGCAATTTTAAAATAATGGAAACTGCACCTTGATGTCATTGAAAACTCAATTTTATTTAGGTTTTATCTGTACATCTTCAAAATAGTTCAAAATATTTCTAAAGAATTCATCTCACAATGTATCAGACTTTTCTAACAATACTTGTAGAGCACAACACCAGCATCTCTCAAGTGTTAAAAAGTGCCAAACCTATCTGTGTCATGGGGAAAAAAATGACACCAAGTCTCTTCTCCACCTGTGTTGACTTTCCCCGATCAGTTTGTTGTTGTGCTGATGTGGTAACTATGAGGTACCCATAATGATTTTAAGACACAAAGTTCAATTTTATTGTTGTACTTGCTTAGATTATTATACACACAGACAAAATGTGTTTGTAGGCACCTCTGTGGAAATGGCAGGATGTTGCTTATGGCCAAATGAGGATTTTTGAGATACAGCAGCTTGGCAGAAGGCTTCTTTGGGGCTTGAAGACATTTGCTCACTGGCAAAAACCCAACAGCAGATATTCTGCTTTCCTAGGTTCCATAGGGAGGCCATAAGTGTTCTTGTTGCTGCTGAGAAGGATAGAGTGATAAAAACTTCCTATAACTTCACCTGCAGAAGAAAAAGTTATTGTGACTATTTTCTGAAGCACAAAGACAGAGGGGGAAATATTACTTGCAATAGGCAGATCCATAAGGTGTTGTGTTGCAACTTCACCTTTTCCATGCCTGGTCTTCTGCTGGTGTGGTATCATAAACACAGGTTCTTGGCTGCTTTGCTTCTGATGGTCTGAGTTATGCACTCAAAACATCTCTGGATCTTTGTCATTAAGTGATCACAAATCAGCTATATCAGCACAAAAAAAAAACCAGGGAGGTACGTCATCTCTATCCCTGAGGACAAGCAACTCTTAGAGAGACATGAAGCATGTCAATACGCAAGTACCTATTTTGTAGATTATATTGATATCTCTCTACTTAAAAAAAAAAAATAATTGTATAGTCACAATGAGAAATTGGGGCAGGGATTAAAACTCAGATTGTTAAAATATCATATTTTAGTTAAAATAACAGGCAAGCAGAAGAAATGGAAGATCTCAGTTCATGACAGAGGTACAAACCTGGTCTGGCTTTCAGAACAGTCTCTACCCTGTAGGATGCCAAGGTGATGTGAAGGAATTTATCTTCTTGGTATGAGGAGGTGACTGCTGCTAAATGGTTCCTTTTCCCTGCTTCTAGAGATGGGATGGTTTTTTGGAGGGTTTGACACAAGGCAGTGGAGGCTTGAGAAGCATTCTTAGGGCAGTTATGAGTCCCTGGAAATGCTGTGAGGAAAAATAGTTTATTTTACTTTTACAAACATGGAAGTTTAAATATACAAACAAATCCAATGCTGGAAAAAACATTTCATTTGCAAGGTTAGGTGCTTCAGATTTAAGATGTTTCTGAACTCCAAGGATTTAGCCTTCTCTGCTGTGACTGAGAAGTGGCCAAAGGGTGTGTAAAGAATGTACTAAGGAGGATGAAACAAACCAAATTAAAAGACAAAAATCCTAACAACAAAACTATCTCCTCATCCCTATACTGCAGAAATAATTAGAAATTATTTCCATGCTCCTGACATGATTTGTTTTCAGAAGAAACATCTGGAAATTATAAAAATCTGTTTAAGTATCTTATCATAATTATGCAGTTACTAAAAAATAATTTTAAAAATCCTTTGTTGATACAGCAATATTTGACACTTTTGCTGCTGTGTGAGGATGCCAAGTTGTCTACAGCACAACAAGCTGGAGATGGTAATTAGACACCCCAGGAAAAAAACTGCTTGAAAACGGGTCATGTAATGAGAGATTCCGTCATAATGATTGTGCACAGAGGGGACAAAATTAACCCTTGTGCCATTGCATGGACTTGAAACACTTGACTGTCTGAAGCGGACTGGCAGTAGGTCACGGAGGAGATAAGCAGCAGCAAGCAGTAAAAGGGAGGGGGATGTGCAGGTCTTTGCTGAACCAAGAACAGGGGTCTGCAAGGTCTCAAGCCACTGAGAAAGTGTGGCAGGGGATGTTTTTTGCTTGTTTTCATTTATCATTGATACTTCTGTGCTCCCTCCTCCCTTTTAGCCAATTTTGCTCTTGCCTGTCCTGCCACTAGTGCTGCCTTCTAGGTTTTTGCTGTCCTTAGCTTTTCCTGGCATATGATGGTGTTTGGCTGTTGTCACTAATGTGATGGAGAAGTGGTTGGTAGTACATAGTCAGATCGTACAGAAGTGGGAAAGGGCAAGGGATATTAATTTTGTGTTCCTGTGCAATCAAGAACTGTGACTACCTGTATGCAAGCTCTCAGCAGGCATGCAGATGTCCCAGCAGTGGAGAAGATGCTGAACATGCTCTTACTGAGGTGCTGGCAGCAGTGACATGATGAACCCAAGCTTCCATGGAAAGCATTGTGGTCCTGTGGAAAGCACTGCCAAAAGGAGGAAGTGCCTGGCTACATGCCGCGGGTGTGTGCTGGGTTGGCAGTTTAACCCATGTTTCTCCAGCTTTCCCTGCCTGCCAGCCAGCCACACCACATCCCCTCTCCACCCTGTGATCTTGCAAATGAGGAGGTGGTTATGTGAGACAGAGGGCACAGGCCTTCTGCTCGGCATGTGGGGCTACAGCAGGCGCTCCAGCTTTCAGGAACATGTACCAGCAGCATGCACTGTTCAATGCCACTTCAAAGCAGGCTCTGACAGTGAAGCAGGGAATTGTCTGGCAAGGTTAAACCACATTGGAACCATTTTGGAAAGAGTTTGAGTCTGATTCTTTCATATACAAATCTGACATCAAAGTAAAGTCCTGGTGTCTGTCAGATATGTCCTTCATCTTTAGAAAGAGATAAACCAGCCTCCTGTCAGTCAGATAACATGATAATTAGTATGATAATGCATTTATCCTGGTGCTTACAATCCTTGATCATATATTGCAATTATGTATACAGGCCACAGCAGCCACCATTTTTAATGATAACCTTGATGGCAAAATGATAGGAAGAAGAAATCTTCCTAGGTATAGAAAAATGAGCATTTTAGTTCATTTTTATAGATCCTCACTGAGTATAACAGAAGAGATTAATATGAAAATCTTTGCCTGAGTGTTTGTGTGAAGTGGCAGATGTGTGCTTATAAAGGAGCAGTGGTGAGTGGATATTACATTAATATAGGCCAGATATTAGAGCAATGTGAGATAGGTATCAGTATAGGTAACAGCAACAGATAACACAGCACTTAACTTTTATGTTAGTCAGTTGCCCAGAGCATTTGTAAATGCATATAATAATGTTATTGTTGAGATTTATTAATGGTAGGTTTTGAAAGATAAAGACAAGACTTACAAAATAGATCCATTTAATCAGTAGCTCCTAGGTTGTTTGCAAATCTCAGCTAGAGAAAAACAAATAGGTGATATTATGTCTGCTGCAATAAACTGCCTCTGTACCTGGCTGAACAAGGTTCCTGTATCAGGAACCTGATGGCTT
This sequence comes from Psilopogon haemacephalus, assembly GCA_013396835.1. NCBI lineage: Eukaryota > Metazoa > Chordata > Aves > Piciformes > Megalaimidae > Psilopogon > Psilopogon haemacephalus. Next base: position 38,136 of record VWZI01019104.1, on the reverse strand, counting down.
ACACCTAGTCTGAAGTGTGCTTTTTCTTGCATATCATTTAAGTGCATTTACATTTTTAAAAGTTATTTGTGCGTTATGAATACAGGGAAGGCAATGGATTTTGGGAAGCAGGGACCAGTTGTAAAAGGTGTCAGTCTTGGAGTTTATAGTCCAAGTGGTTGAAGTTTATAAAATTTCCTCCCTCAGTGTTTGAAGTCATGAAAAACTCACTGAGTGGTGCATGTCTGTCTGTTGGTCCAACTCATGTTCTCCTTAAAGTCCATTTCTGTCCTTATATGGGAAGTGACCGTATAAACACATTTCTTCTGTAGGGTCCTTGTGACTATGTAACCACATCTCCTGCATAAGGTCCTGGTGATCATGCCTGGGAGAGAGCCAGGACTGGAAACAAAGAGGAAACTGAAAATTTTCTCAAGGGACCATTGAAAGAGCCACTCTTGATTATTTTGGACACTGAGAAGCTGAGAAGTCTTAGCTATTAGGGAGAGATGAAAGATACACAGCAAAAATCAGGATCTGTAAAATAAGATAGTCCAAAATCGAAATACCTGAGGAATATTACCACTACTGGAAAACTTAGGTGTAGATACAATCAACCTGCTGCAGAAGGCAACTAAACCACATCTAGATGTATTAGAAGATAGATTTACCTATGCCAGGACATGAACTGCATCTGAAGCTGTAGGCTTCAATTAACATCTTCACTCTTGTAGTTTTCAAAGGACAATAACTGTGTTCAGGCACTGATAAACTCAGTATGACTACAGTGTTACATAAGCAGGACAGGAGTAAACCTTCTTGGCTGTTACTGTGCCTTTGGCTAGTAAGGATCAGCACTGTGACTTCTGTTAGTGTAGCTTGTTTCTTGTTCTTTAACACAGACCTATGTGTTCATTGGATTAAAATGATCCCTCTATCCCTCATCTCCCTCAACTCCCTCATCAAGGGTTGTGAGTCCTTCTCTGTATCTCTTATTCTTGTAGGGCCTCTCCTCTCTGTCCTTAGGCTACTGCAGGTCTCTATAGCTTCCCCTCAGGCCCTTCCCAGAAATAGTGTCCTCCAGCTTATCCTCTGTGCCTGCTTAGTGTCTGAATAATGTAATTCCTCATTCTCAGTAAACCAAGATACATGCTATATTTGGGAAATCAGAATTGCTAGGCAGCTGAGCCTCTACTGCTTATGCCCTGAGTCCAGACCTCCCAGCAGGTGACTACTTAAGCTAATTGCTATGGCTCCTTGAACGAGGAGCTGATCTGATGATGCTGGGTTGCTGAGCATGCACAGCAAGAAGAGATATGTGAAATACACTGTGTATTTGCAAAACAACTGTACCAACATGGTTAATAAGTCTTGTGCTTAGGAAAAAATTTTCAGATTGAAAGGCCAGAATTTAGGCCTAGGGATATTCAGATGACATGGTTGTTGGTATTGTGGTTCTCTTGCAGCTAACACCTTTCCACCCTAAAGCACCAGCCAACATGTCTGCAGAACATCAGAGGAGATAAAGATTCCCATGGCAAATCTCTGTGGAAATTCCTGCTCCAAAATTAGGGAATTAGTCTCTGTACTGGAGAGCCACATATATGAAGAAGCTATAAGGTTTTTCTTGCTGGCTTACTCCTTTGGTGTATTGCATGAAGCAATACCATTATAATACACTATCTAGACCACTACATTGGCCATATTTATTTGTTCACATAAAAGCTCAATTTCCAAGAGAGGAAAAATACTTTTAGGAAAAAAAAACAAAACAAAAAACCCTTTTTGATCTCAGTGATTTCTTTCTAGAAGGAGTTTCTATCACAAACCCCAAACCATGTCCTTATGCTACTGGGAACCTAGGGCAAAATGTAAAGCAGCTGAAATGGACCACTTCTCTGCAGTTAAAAAACCAAATGAAAACATCAAGGACAATTTATTTTGGGAGCAAAAACCTGAAGAAGGCTTTACAAATTTTTATTCTATGAAAAATAATGATGAGAATTGCTTAATTAGCTACATGTTTTGGTACATTATTTTTTACTCCTTAGTGCAATATTAGTGTCAAGTGGATTCAGTCAACTAATGTAACTTTGCATGCCTTATAGAAGTGTCTATATATGTAAATATATATATGGATAAATATATATATGTATGTAAATGTACATGCATATGCATAAAAGTAACCGGTAAATGCAGTATTTCATGTAATAAATCATTCTTTCAGCCATCCATTCCCCAATGCTGTGATCTTACAGAATATTTTTACTTGGCTGTGGGTGTTGCCTTGTGGTCATGGCTCTGTAGGACTGGATTAGCCTTCAAATAGATTGGCTGAGGAGCTGCAGGGAGAACACCACCACAGGTCTTGCAGTGAGGCAAGAGGATATTTTTCAGTGTCTTCCACAAAGTTAGGAATTGTCCCGTGAATATTTACATGTGAAAAATTTTTAAACTGTGCAAATATAGTCAGGACATCAATTTACCACTCTAGCATCTCCCTTGGTTTGAGATAAACAAGAAGCTTCCAGAGAGGTGTTCGTGGTGAAGGACAAAAGGGTGAGAAAACTAGCACATGAGGATGCTGGAAGTCTGGAGTAGGTGTTATGCAGAGGACTCATTTTCATTGCTCCTGGAAGAACGGGAAGATTAAGAGGTATTGTGAAGGCAAGAGCAGATGTAGTCATAGAATCACAGAATGTCAGGGGCTGGAAGGGACCTTGAAAGATCATCTAGTCCAACCCCTCTGCCAGAGCAGGATCACCTGTACCGGATCACACAGGAATGCACCCAGGTGGGTTTTGAATATCTCCAGAGAGGGAGACTCCACAACTCCCTTGGGCAGCCTGTTCCAGTGTTCTGTCACCCTCACAGTGAAAAAATTCCTCCTCACATTTACATGAAATTTCCTATGTCTCAGCTTCCACTCATTGCCCTTTGTTCTGTCATCAGGCATCACTGAGAAAAGCTTGACCCCATCCTCCTGACACTCACCCTTTACATATTTATAAACATTGATGAGGTCACCCCTCATAGCTTGAAGCAGCTTCTGGGGGTATAGGGCTTTGTTCCAAAATGATCTATATATAATATTAAAATAGCAGTAATCGTGACAATAAGGGAAGAAAGCTAGGGAAATTTTGAATTGTGGAGCCCTAATTCCAACAAAGTTTTCTAGGTGACTTAACAGACTCTAAGAGTGCCCAAAGAGTGGTGGAATTTCAGTTTTTAATATGCATCCTTTGGTTTTTGCTTGCTGATCACATAGTGGAGACAACCTGCCATTATACAATTAACTACAAGCTGTGCAGCACCACCTAAAAATGTTCCTCTGTTTTACTTGCACCTAAAACCAGCATAACATACCTGGCATCTTGTGGGCCTGTGCAGGACGATTACCTTCTCTCCAAACACACTGCAGCAAGGCTCCATGCCTTCCCTAATTAGAAATAATTAGCTCAAGCACTGGTGTAGTTGTATAGCTTTTTGTGTCAGAACTATGCTGCATATTGTCTTTACCTCTGCATTTGGGCTCATGCTTTAAGATCTCCTGCTTCAGGATGGGAACTCTTCCTTATACAGCTGTTATTTACTCACCAAAGCCTTTTTGCATTTCTTTTTGTTCCTGGGAAGAGAGTACATCACTCTCAGGCTTTTCAGTCACAGCTTCCTTCTGCCTGGGGCCAGAGAGGCTGGAAGAGGCCAATTCCACATCAGAACCATCTGGTGAATCCCGATAAACCATCAGACTATTTACCTTTATGGTTCCTTCAAGCTGGATTGCATGTGTTCTTATAAGTCACCATATTTATATTTCATTGGAGCTGAGAAGGATTAAATAAATAGAAGTGGTGGCTTTTTAGACCCAGTAAGATGATCTGCAGGGTTAGAATCTTTCTTTCATCTGAGATCACGCGGATTTCTCAGTTAGGCATGTATCTTGAGTAATGACCATAAGCATTTGAAAACAAGATCAGTCTCTCAGCACACAACTGCCTTCAGTTACTTTTGCAGTGTTCGTCCTATCTTTTACATCAACAAAACGAGTCACATTTGTCCTGAAGATCTCCAGGTTTTTCTCTGAACCATGTGAGCATGTTCCACCAGTCTAGGAGGCCCTTGAAAGTGAAAACACTGGCTCCAGCTGCTGTTTTCCCAGAAATACTTTATGTATTTCCTCTTTGAGCAGTAGTATACTCCAGATTTTTTTTTTTTATTTTTTTTTAACTGCAGCACTTTGGAGCATCACTACTCTGCTAGCTTTCTCCTTTGCATTTATTGCTACTGGCTCTCTGAAGCCTGCTGTGTTTGAGTAGGCTCTTTTTGTTTAGATCTCCTCTTCTGAAGCCTTTCTGCCATTGCTTTTTAAGATGTTTTCCCCACATTAATCCAAGGCTAAAGAGATGGACACGAGGAAGTACCAACTCTGTTCCCACAAGCAAAAACATCACCTTAAGTTTCCAAGTCCCAAGTACATGCGCTTGGATTTCATTGTGTATATAGACTGGACAGGTTGTGAATTGTCAGAGTAGGCTCTGATAATGCTGTGCAGCCCCAGGAATGTGCAGGGGAACATCACATGGCTTCATTGTTTGACAGCAGATACTCCAGAGGGTCGTTCAGCGAGGCCAGGAGAAGGAAGTGATCCTCCTTGTGTATTAGGATCTTGGATCAAATTGAGGGCAACTAGCAGGGAATCCTACTGTAAAATGGGAGTTGGCGTCTATCAGTTTCCAGGGCAAAGTTCAGCATTTTCAGCAGATTTTCAGGAGCATCTTTTCAGAATGAGAAGGGACTCTCTACTCAGAAGTCTCCAACATCTCAGACATTTATTTATTTAGTTTTTTGCTTTAAAAATCTTCAGTGAGAAAAAAACCCACAAAACCAACAAAACCCCCAAAACAAATAAACAACAACAACTAAATCCAAATATATTTCAAGAAGCAACATAAATATAAAAATAAACCTTATTTAGATTTTTTTTATCTGATCCTGGCAGGTGCAGATCACAGAATCATAGGATGGCTTGGGTTGGAAGGAGCCTTAAAGACCATCTAGTTCCAACTCACCATGGGCAGGGACACCTTCTAGTAGACCAGGTTGTTTAAGGCCTTGCCCAGCTTGGCCTAGAGCACCTCCAGGGAGGAGGCATCCACAGTTTTCCAGTTCTGGTTTCTCACCACTCTCAGCATAAATAATTGTTTCCTAATATCCAGTCTATACGTGCCCTCCTCAAGCTTAAAGCCATTCCCTCTCTTCCTACCACAACAATCCCTTGTACGAAGTCCCCTTCCAGTTTTCTTGTACAAGTATGTAAGGCTGTTATAAGGTGTCCCTGAAGCCTTCACTCCTCCAGGCACACAGCCTACCCCCACAGGTAAAGTGGTCCTGCTGTCTCATCATCTTCATGGCCCTCACCAGTTTGATGTCCTTCTTGTACTGGCAGCACCAGAACTGAATGCAGTACTCCAGGTGGGATTTCTTGAGAGCAGAGGAGAAGGGGAAGAACCACCTCCCTCACCCTGCTGGTTACACTTCCTTTGATGCAGCCCACGAACATGGTTTCCTTCTGGCCTGCAAGCACACATTACCAGCTTATCTTGAGTTTGCATCAAGTAACACTCCCAAGTCCTTGTTCTCAAGACTGCTGTCAAGCAGCTCATTGCCCAGCCTGTATTACTTCCCAATCCATGTAGGACCTTGAAATTGGCCTTTGTGAACTTCATGTTGTTGGTTTGGGCCCACCTCTCAAGCATGTCCCAGTCCCTCTGGATGGCATCCCTTCCATCCACTGCATCAACCAGACTGCACAGCTTCATGTCATCCACAAACTTGCTGAGGGTGCCTCATTCCCACTGTCCCCGACAAAGATGTTAAACAGCATTGGTCATAATACCAACCCCTGAAGGTTGCCATTCATCATCAGGTTTCATTTTCCACAGAAGAGGAACTTTGCTACAGGCTATTTTGATAGGCATGCTACAGAAATATGAAAGGATGGTTTGTCTAGGTGAAAAAAATAGGGTTTTTAATCGGCTAGCTTGCATCTCCTCAACATCATTTGGTAGCCTTCTGAAGAAATAGGGTACCACCTGTTTGAGCGTCACATTAACTGGATATGTTGCTTTGTGGTGTTTTTTAGTATGGAACAAGTCAGAGAATCAGGGCTTATGGCAACATCAACATGACAAATTGGGGCCTTGGGCATTTCTAAAATTGCCTTTTCCTTATTTCTGTTTTTTGAAACAAAACTTATATTTTGAAATCAAATATGACAGCATCACTTAATCATCTTTCTAATCATTCTCTTTAAAAAATATTATTTTCATTTTGTCCTCCAGCCAGGAGAACTGGTTTATAAAACAGCTTAATGATAATTCTTCTCACTGTGACAAGACATAATTAAATTCATACCCCTTTCACTAAGCTGTTAAAAGCCACAGTTAATCAATGTTCTTGATGATACGTCCTTATTAAGAAATGTTATTTTTACTGAGATAAACTACACTCCTTAAAACTAAAAATGTAACGTGAGTTCACACTGATGTTTTTTTGCAGTTTTCACCAGGGCCTGGGTACTTACACAGCACATAGTTCACCTACTTACGTGTGAAGTGGCTTTTTCTGCTGAAAATGTACTTTGCCTATGAGTCTTTTTAAAAAGAGGATTATTGCCCATGGGGCATTGTATTAGCAGGGCTGAGGCATCCTGATTCCAAGTATTCATTAAGCAAATCAGAGGTAATTCATGCTGTGGTGAACAAACTAATGCAAAGCCTGTCAGCTGTTTGGCCCTTACAGTATGTATTCAGACAAAACTTTGAAGGTCGATTTGGGAGCACTTTCTCTTACATTGAATTGTTGTAACTAGAGGAGGACCATGAAGTTTGAAGTAAGGCCCTGATGCAGTAGAAATTTATACATCTGCATAGTTTTGACCATGTGAGCAATCCCATAGGAGTCAATGAAGCTACTTTAAATGCTTAGAATTTGGCTTGTGCTTGAGAACGTTGCTGGACAAGAGCCATGGTAAGGACCAGCCCCAACTGTGACCTAAAATTAAAACTGGAACACTTTAAAGATTAATTAAGGCCTTGTCTACATGGAAAAAAATGTTCATTGTAGCATGAGAAACTTTATTCTAGTGGCATTTGTGGTCCAACTCGATTCAGACCATTTACAGTAGAGTTGACTCTTATGAGGTTTCCTGACTGCATTTGGTATTGTGTGGAGAGTTTGGGAACTCACCCAGTGCTTGGAAGTTAATGTTTCATTCACCATTGCATATGAAATTTGTAGTCATCTTTATGATAGTATTGTCCTTTCAACTCTTGGGAAAATGGCAGAACCAGTCAAGTAGCCAGAATACAAACAGGTACATTACACACCTCCTTTCTTCACCATGGCTACTGAAACCCTTAAACACAAGCCTCGACTATTCTTCTTTAAAAGTTGCAGATTTGAGGGTTTGGAAATCTGTAGATATCATTGTCTTTCCCGGAAGACATCTGCTTGGGCACTTGAGAGGAGCTGTAGAGTAGATACAAATTAGACTTGCATGAATTTGTTGCCTCTTTTGTCTGCCAGAAGAGAAAGAAGGGGAATTGGAACATATGTCCAAGGCATGATGGATTACTAAACATCGTGTCCTAGCAAATAAGGCAGTCACTTCTTGTACTTCATGCCTGTGGCACAGCACCCTCCCTACAATCCCCTTCAGCAAGGGAACAATGGGAAAAGAGGCTTGTACCTGTGAGAAACCAGAAAGTATGACAGAAAGGTTGTTATTTTGGCTGTGGGTGTGAAAGTGTAGTGGAAGGGCAATTAATTATGAGACAGTATTTTCAAAATTAATATTATTTATTAATTTTGTTATTCAGGACTCTCACCCCTCTGATCACTAATTTTAATAATAATCGGGTTCTTTTGCAACGGTCATGGAAACATTATACAGATGATAGCAATAATATAACTTTAATTGAATTCAACTGAACTGGAAGAGAAGGTTCCTGCAGTCAATACTCCAACTGCAGTCAGTTATACTGCTTGTCCACTAAATGGACTGAGGAAACTCCTTTCTGCTTATGACAGAAGCCAACTGGTGAATTACAAGAGGCTTGCAGCATTTACTCACAAAATATTATTTCCTGACTCATGGGGCTAGCTGCAGCTTCAGACAGTACACAAAACAGTTGCAGGGATTTTTACTGGTGTCATGTCAGTTGCTGAGGCTTCTAATTCTTCCCAGACTTCCTAGATTGCTGGGGAAAGGAGGCAGATGATCTCTGACCTGGTCATGATTTCTCTGGTGTGTCCCTTCCAGGGCAACTCATCTTGGCAGGTGTAGCTGCGATGGGCAGTCCTGGCACGGATGTCACACTGCCTATGCAAGCCTATGGCATGGAGGAAATTATGCCTGTTCCTGGTAAACTCCAAGCAGGCAATTTCCTGGCAGTTCAGCAGAGCTAATTTATAGCTTATCAAAGCATAATGCTATAAAGCATGGCAGAATCACTGCCAGAAGCATTGAGCAATGGCAGCAGACAGCAACAAGAAAGCAGCAGAGCACATTGTTACCTGCTCATCTCTTTTTGTCTATGTAGCCCAAGACTAATGGGCCTTTGGACACGAAATAGCCAATCAGAATGGAAGTTAGCCAAACCTGACCATATTAGGTGGAGCCATAGGCTTGCTTTACCCAAATTTGGGGAAAAAATAGGCCTTGCACGAGGCAGGCACATGCCAAGTGTATGTACCTTGTTTACCAGAGGATGTAAACAGGAGCAAAACAAGTATGGGCAAGCCAGGTGTATTGGTTTACGCTCAGCTACCCTGAGCTAAATGCCCAAAAGAGAACTCAAAGCGGTTTGGAAGTGAGAATGGGGTATAATGCCTTTAAACAATGAAATACAGGGAGAAAGGGGTTTACTGCTTCTTACAGGAAGCGGGGGAAAGGGATACAGAAAAGCCCAGGAGGAGGGGGTAAGGGAGAAGAGATACCACCGTGGCAGGGTTTTAGTCCAAAAAGCAAAGTCACGGTCCCGCAGCTGGTGGTGCTGAAGAACAGAAGCAGGTTGCAAAACGCAGCTAAGCAGTTCTCGGTCTCCACGCGGCTTGTTGCAGAGCACGTGGAGGAGCAGCAGGGAGCGGCAGGGGGTCGCAGCGGCAGCGAGAAGGGGCTGAGGGGGCGAGAGAGAGAGCGAGGGGGGCTGAGTTCCACCCTTTATAGCCCAAATCCAGGCAGGAAGTGGGAGTGTTCAACCATGCCACCTGGGAGGAACAGGCCAAACCACCCCTGGGGAATAGGTAGGGGGTCACAGGTGGGCTTAACCCTTTACACCAGGGTCCATAGACTCAGTGGATCCAGGTTCTTTGTCCTCTTTGCCACAGTTGCTTCTCCTCACAGTAGGAGGAGGGAGAGCAGAAAATCATGTCTGGGTGAGCCAGGACACGTTCAAGCCTATTTTAGCCTATTCAGGCTTACCATGACAGAAAGGAGTTCAACAGTTCTGAATGGGAACAGAGAATTTCATACGTACTGTTTTTAGCCTTCTGTTTTTTTCTCATAGGAGGACTAGTCCTGGGTTTTAAATGTCTTTACTACACAAAATGAAATCAGCTGCTTCATCGTGGTATGGGCATGGAGTCTTCTTCCTTCCTGCAACAGTTTTATATTAGTTTCTCTGCAATGCCTTAGCTCTTAGCTGGTATGAAAAAGCTGGCCAGTGGGTAAATGGAAAGAAATAATGATCCTTAGTGCTGGTGGGCTACCTTGCATTTGTTAAGTACTTCGCAGACCTGAAGAGTAATCAATATCTGATGGCTTCTATGCATGCATAAATCTCAAATCGCTTTGTGCAATATATGTCCAATTTTATCCGGTAAATAAATGGATCTCAATTGTGCCATTTAGGCAGACCTTCCTGAAGGGGATTGAAGGTGGCAAATGGAGCAGTTCATTGTGAACTTACAGGATTGTATTCACCTTTCTGCTACGTATCCTAACAGATACTCCCAGCTGTCACTGAATTTCCTACTGTAAAGGCTGCCTGAGTTACATAAACTGTTAAATACCCTTGTAAGGAAGCAAAACCCTTCTGATGGCTTCCTACTTGCTGTGTACCCACAGCTCTGCTACCTCCTTCACATTTGGATCAAGCCATTATACCACCTCCCACACTTTTTTTCTCACCTGTAGCAGTTTGAAATGGAGAACATCACTCAGAAAAAAGATCTGCAACATTTTCCTGGCTTTGATCCCTTACTATTCCTACAGTTTGTCTTCATGAAAGCCAGGGAGAAATAGGACTCAGGGAGACTGAATTTATGGGAATTAAAGGGAAAAAAAAAAAAAAAAGTATGTTGGTTTTTTTTCCTCTGTCTTAACAAATGTGTCACTTAATGCAATCAAGCACTCTTAGTGCAATCATGAGCACCACTGGAACGTATCCCTAGCATAAGGCAGTGGACATAATCCAAAAGGCTGACAGCTAGTGCTGTGATCTTTTCTTTTCTATTTCTTGCTCATGTTTCATGAATTCTAAAGCTGTATGTAAAGTATGACATGTTGGAAAATGAGATATTGTTATTGATGCTGATGCTATGATTTTCTGTAGAAAATGACAATGTTTCTTTAAAAAGTGCAAACTAAAAATTGGTGAAAAATCCACAAATCCCAAGAACTCTTAGATTGAAAGATGTATTGAATTGTCCATTTGGACTGAAACACTGGGGATTTAAATTTTCTGATGAAATAAAAAACTTGGAGACGTATTGATAAAAGTGGTCTTGTTCATGAGGATGATTAGAACACTTGAGCTATGAAGAGAGACCTGGAGCTCTTTAGTCTTCAGAAGAGAAAGCTAAAAGGGGATGTGATCAAGGTCTATAAATGTCTGAGGGGTGGGTGTCAAGTGAAGGTGGCAAATCTCTTTTTGGTGGTGCACAGTAATAACACAAGGAACAACATGCAGAGAAACTTCTTTACAGTGAGAGTGACAGAGTCCTGGAGCAGGCTGCCCAGAGAGGTTGTGGAGTCTCCTTCTCTGGAGACTTTCAAAACCCACTTGGATGCATTCTTGTTTGGACTATGATAGGTGATCCTGATTTATCAAGGGTGTTAGACTCAATGATCACTGAAGATCCCTTCCAACCTCCAACATTCTGTGATTTGCTTTTAAATCTGCTCAAAAAGAGATAGTTTTAATTTAATTGTGGCTCAACTTTTCAGCTGCCTCTAACAGTTAAAGCCATGGTTGTTGTATAGGACTTGAGTTTTCTACATGCTCTAATTAATTAATTAATAAATTGGCATCAGTGGTTGCTGGTTGCTATTCTCAGTTACCAGGACACATAGGAAAGTCTCCTGTCACACATGGGGCTAAAAGTAATGGAAATCCACATCAAAAGGAGGTGAGTGAGACAGATTTGTTTATATAAATGGTTGCACCCAGCGTTTTGAAAAAGAAATATCCTGCTCAGACCCAAAAATTAATTAAAAGACAATTGGTAACAAACAAACAAAATAGCATAAAAAACTTCACAGATACTGAGGATTAAATTCTAAGCCTGTCTGAAAAAGAAAGGTAGAGAAACTGGCTTAGGTGACATAAAACCGCATATGAACCTTTGTCTAAAAGTAAAATTCAGTACAACTCAAATCTTTTAAGCTTCAAAAAGATATTTCCTTTTTGTGTTTTTTTTGTTTGGTTGGTTGGTTGGTTTGTTTTGGTTTGGTTTTGTTTTAATTACCACATATGTCCCTGTTCCCTGGCTAGTCATGAAAGTTTTTGGCTCTTTAGTGTTAATGCAGCACTTATTTTTGCATCCATGACACTGACTAGGCAAGTTTACTTGAAGAGAAACATTTAGTAGTACAGATGCCCAAGTACTCTCTCTTCAGTGGGATTCAGCCCACAGCCATCATGACAGAGACCAGCTCTAAGTACAGAGTGACTGTGACTGCCAGCCTTTGACAATGCTGAAACCACTTTTTTTTTTTTTTTGTCATGACAGAGAGGGTTATCAAACAGTGGACTGGTCTGTCCAGGGCAGGATCACTGCCCTGGAGGAGATTAAGAAACTTGTGGGCCTGATATTTAGGGACGTGGTTCATCATTGACCCTTCAATGCTGGGTTGGATGTTGGACTGGATGATCTTTGAGTTCTCTTCCAGCTGGATGTTTTCTGTGATTCTGTGATATGTGTAAGTGGTATCCAGGCTAGCCACATATTTATCTCAGCAGTTGTTAATTCACTGTAAACCATAGTCCAGATGTAGGCACCACAGGGTCCACCATAAAGAGTTGGCAAAAAAAAAAAAAAAAAAAAAAAAAAAAAATAAAAACCAAAAAATAAAAAAATAAAAA
>VWZI01019104.1:1461-25780 GCA_013396835.1 Psilopogon haemacephalus | reverse complement strand
AGGCAGGGACACCTCCCACTAGATCAGGTCGCTCAAGACCTCATCCAGCCTGGCCTTGAACACATCCAGGGAGGGAGCAGACACAACCTCCCTGGGCAACCTGTTCCAGTGTCTCACCACCCGCACTGTAAAGAGCTTCTTCCTAACATCCCGTTCAAATCTCCCCTCTGCCAATTTGAACCCATTACCCCTCGTCCTGTCATTACAAGACCTTGTGAACAGCCCCTCCCCAGTCCTCCTGCAGGCCCCCTTCAGATACTGGAAGGCTGCTATAAGGTCTCCTCGAAGTCTTCTCTTCTCCAGGCTGAAAAGCCCCAACTCTCTCAGCCTGTCCTCATAGCAGAGGTGCTCCAGCCCTCTGATCATCTTTGTGGCCCTCCTCTGGACTATCTCCAAGAGTTCCACGTCCTTCCTATGCTGGGGGACTTCAGAACTGCACACAGTAGTCCGGGCGGGGTCTGATGAGAGCTGAGTAAAGGGGGAGAATCACCTCCCTTGCCCTGCTGCAAATCCCTTCCTTGCCCTGCCCTCTCTTAATGCAGCCCAGCACACAGTTGCTGTCTGAGCCACATGTGCACACTGCAAGCTCATATTGAGCTTCTCATCCACCCAGACCTCCAGGTCCTTTTCCTCAGGGCTGCTCTCCAGCCACTCACCACCCAGCCTGGAGTTGTGCTTGGGATTGCAGCAACCCAGGTGCAGGACCTTACACTTGGCCTTGTTAAATTTCATGAGGTTAGCCTGGGCCCACCTCTCCAGCTTGTCCAGGTCCCTCTGGATGGCAGCCCTGCCCTCCAGCAAGTCAACTGTGCCACACAGCTTGGTGTCATCTGCAAACTTGCTGAGGGTGCACTCGATTCCTCTGTCCATGTCACTGACAAATGGATGTAGCTTGACATAGTCAAGCAATGCATTAAACTACCTATGTCTAAATCTGGCTTTTTAACCGGAGTTACATGTTCTCTGTGGATAGCACTTGTTAGAGCAAAATAGGATCTCAATTTGTGACTGGAGACAAGTATACAGTGAATTCAAGAAACATTTGCATGAGAGTGTGATGTGCTTTTACCTTGTTTTCCTTTTGATGTTCTTCCATAAGGACAAACAAAACACAACACCGCAGAGAGCATATTGGTTAGAAATATTTAATCACATTATTTAGTCTTCTGTTTCAGCAGTACTTCTGACTGGATTTTCATTTTCTCATTTTTTGGACATTATTTTGAAAGTGTTGGATCATTTTAAATGATGTGAGGAGGGAAATGTGTTTTACTCCATGTATTTCTTTTCATTTGACTCTGTGGTGTCAATTGTATATTTTGGGTCACTGAGTGTTACTTGCGTTTCTTGCAACTGTTAAGTGTCATAATGAAAGAAATCAAAAGGATTGTAAAAATCAACATGAATTTCCAGGAAGGATTTGTTTGACATTCAAGTGAAACACATGGCACTCTGGTTATGAAAAATGAGAAATAAATTCACAGGTATGAGTCATCTTCAAAAGAAAAAAACATAAATTCAGCCTTGAACATTGCTGAGGCAAACCTGTGAGCATGGGGTATTTGTGGCTGTTGCTCAATATCCAAGAAGGAGATTCAGTTAGCTTTCAGTAGGTATCAAAACCACTAAGTAGATTTACATCAGCTGAGGACCAGATCCCACATATGCCATAAGGATTGCAGAGAAATTTAGGTGGAAGTGCAGAAGATTAGGGATGGTAGCACAAAGCTCATGATTTCCTTTCTACAAAAGAAATCCCCCAAGACTAGATAGAAGTGATAACATTAGCAAGCCTGAAACTGGCAACACAAACATTTATTCAAGGTTTTGTTTGTTACGGTAACATTACATTTTCCAGCCACATATTTTCACTTGCAGGTGAGTTTCCAAGACCAACATTTTCAGAGGTACAACAACAAATGCACTGAAGGCTGGGTAGCTTTGAAAATATCTCTGCTTATCAAAATCTTATGATGTAATGTTTTCAATATTTCATAATTATGAAAAAAAAATTAAACCTTCACCTTCACATAGAAGGTTCCATTAAATTTATGTTCCTATTTGGTTACCTTATGGGTTTGCCTTTTCTCAACTCACTTGTACATCTCTAGAACACTCTCCTACAGTTAATGCTACACATATAGTTTTTCAAAAATTACTGTATCTGAGGCACTCAGTAAATCTTCCAAGCAGCTCAAAGGTCAAAATATAAGAAATATCTGAAATAGCTCTTCAGAAAAATGAGAACTCAGAAAGCAAGAGCCACAACATTTATTTCTGGCAATCAGTGCTGTTATGCTACTTTTTGCAAGATGTGTCAAAATACAGTGTATGAGTATCTTGGAAATTAAGATGTAAACTACACTTCCTCAGCTTTTCTCCCTGCCCTTCTTCTTTTTCATCTTCTTTACACTTTTAGTCACCTCCCCCACTTCTTTATGTCTCCCTGCCAAGGGGAAGGCTGCTAAAATTGCCAGTCTGTACTGTATATGCAGCTTTTCCTACTGCACTCCTCTTGCTTTTGCATAGAACTCTGGTCCAAAGCCCATCACAACTCCAGGGAATTCTTTCCATGTGCTTCCATGGGCTCGAGAGAAAGTTGAGTAAGGAGAATTTTTTCCAGTGTGCATCTTTCAGCTTTCTGCCCCAACTGTTTCCCACCAGACTCCGTCATGGGTATTAAATGTAATTCATGTCTAATTATGGGTATTTACACTTTGACCTCAAAGCCATCTAATTCCACCTGCACCCTGGCCACCATGGGCTTGGGGAGCAGCTGTGTTTGTTTGATCTCCTTGCTGCCAGGTCTCTGTGCTTGGGGCTGGAAAGGTGCACGGAAGCTACTAATAGAGGCAGAACTAAAGAAACATGCAAAGCAGTTCAAGTCCAAGTACATGTCCACCATTCAAAAGAAAAAGAAGGAGAAGGAGAGAGCATGAGGAGAAAGACTGAGGAGTGTCTGGTAGCTATAGTGTAAATATGAGCAGAACCCATGTTGCTGTGCATTTTCTTTGGTTTCTAAAATGTTGAGAGAGTTGGCTGTAAGATTTCACTTCCTCCAGAGGCAAGGAGACAGCACCACAAGATGGCTAACATATCTCTGCAAAGACCAAGGCTTTCTGCATGAGGAAGGGAAAACCTCCCATGGCTTTGGTTAAGATGGCTTGAGACAGCAAACAAGTGCAAAAAAAATGTGGGGAATGCTCAGTGGGTCTGGAATCAAGGGATTCTTCTTGGATGCAAGACCTGATGCCTTTAGGGCACCTTTGAGCAACCCAAAAGGGCTACGGTTTGAGGTTGTTTTTTGGTGTGTTTTGGTTTGTTGTTGTTTTTTGGGGTTTTTTTCTTTCAGTTTTTTGTTTCCTCACAGAGGAGCAGCAGCTGGGCTCCATGTACAGTTGAAACCAGGTTTATTAACTCAAGACTAAACACTGTACAGCGCACCAAGCAGCTATAGCTGTGATTTTCTACCTCTTTCAGTATCTGTAGGCACCTGGGACTGCTCAAACCTGACTTTGGAGAAAGTCAAACACAATGAATAAACAAATTCCTCGAAATTTGTGAACCTAATTTTCAAACTTATCTCCCTTAAACTGCATTCCTAAACTCTGCATTTATAAACAGAATTTTAAAAGTCTGTAATCCTGGGATGAAACTGTTCAAAGTGCTCTGCTGTCCAGGCATACAGGGTGTTCACAGTGAGACAAAAAAAGCATGGGAATGGTCATCCTGAACCACATCAAAGGTCCAATCTCCTACACCCAACAGGAGCTATCCGTGGGTGTTCAGAGACCTGGCAAACAAATTTTGTTTGGTTTAGGTAGTCTTGACTTTATTATATCACTTTTAAGTGAAGCTGGGGAAAACTTTTTGTTATGCGCATGTAAACTGTCAGTGCCATCTCTGGAATATTGTCCATTGATCTACATTACAACCTAAGCTATGACAAAAAGCAGAAGTGAATCCTTCCAGTGGATTTTTCGTCTGTCATTCATCACATGTTCACCAAAATGTAGCAGGGATTGTCTTTTGAGTTGCTGATGTCATCTACACCTATTTTTTTGCAAAGTAGCTCAGCTACCAGTTCACATTTAAATATTCCTAGTAAGTAAAAAGAGCTGAAAATTTAAAAAGCAAAAGAAAATTGTGAAATTAATTATTGGTTATGCAAACATCTGATGATTATCTTCTTTTCATTTAAGAACATTTTGATTGATTTAGAAATGCAGAGTTTCCCCTCATGTTTCCAGTTTCCAAAAGCCTTTAAAACATCAAGAGAGACGCATTGGGAAAACTAATGTTTCCCTACATTTCTGCATGGAGACTTGTATCTAATCAAAACTTGACCATGGTAGTTGAGTATCCCAGACAGGTCTCAATGGAAATGTTGTTATACCTACATTCTACAGGAAGTGGAGGAAAGCGTAAACCACTCAGAGCCTTGCAAATCAGGAGCTTGTTATAAACCCTGCTTTATCCAGGTGCCTGGCTGTGATAGAAGAATGATGCACCTCAGTTCCTGAAATGAGAGGCATTTTGGGGACCTCTTTTGGTGAGGCACAAAAGTGAGGCAGATTTCTCTCATGCTTTGTCCTATGGGGAATGCTGAACTCATGATCTAGAGGACAGAAAGAGTCTTGTCACTTATCCTAGAGAGGAGAGGAATGGGACAAGGGTTCAGAAAACCTCAGCTTATCCTTTCCACTTACAAAGCTCTGAGCAGATTATACGATGGTCCTAGCACTGCCCAGCTTAGTGGGGGAAATGTTATGAGCCAGAAGAGGCTGAAAGCCAGCTGCAACCTTTGCAACAGATATGTCTTCTTCACACCAGCCAGACTTCTACAACCACACAGTTCTGCAGAGCTGTACTGTTGTCTTTTTCTCCCTATTATTGACAGGAGAGAAAGGAAAAACAACAAAACTCTACTGAGCAAGGTGTTTCTTCCGGGGACACAGGTGCTGTTAGCATGACCTGATGTAGACTCTGTTGAGTACTGAGCCTGAAAATCAGATCAAAGAAAAAGTGCTGGGAAATACAAATGTACAAATGTTTTTTTTGCCAACTTCACACCACACCAGCCAACAGCCCTCTAGCTGACACTATCAACATGAAGCTGGAGACACCTCACCCACACCAGCAGGGTTGAAAACAGCAACTTGTTACTGTGAATAGGTTTTAATTGGAGGGAAAAATTCGAGTAGCAAGTTGTCAAGGGATTTCAAGGGATCACAATTAGCTTTCCAGAAGCAACATTTAACTTTCATATCTTCTTATTTTCTTTTTTTTTTTTTTTCTTTTTAAATAGTGTTTTCTCACTGACTATGATCTTTCCAAATGGTAGAAAAGGGGGCCCTGTGGTATGCTTGGTCTGAAAGGTTCAAATCAGGAGTTATCAAGAATCTTCCTGTAGTCAACCACCTAATTTCAGTGGCAGAACAAGAGCACTTCTGTTAACACACGGTGTTGAACTCCTGCTGCTCTTTCCATGGTAGGTGTGGGCCCAACACCTGTTTATCAAGAGTCTTACTTATATAAAAGTAACAACTTTGGGAAACTAAAAAATCTGAGTCACTGTCTGCTAAACTCCCAAATAAAATAGTTTTATTTTCCAACAAACCTGGTTTTCCTTATTTAAGCCCAAGGAAAAGAATGAAAGAAAAAAACCCTTGCTGTGAACCTTGACCTTTGGAGGTGTAGTCCCCCCTGAGTGATTCATCTGTTTACCTTAGAACAATTAAATGAGTCAGTTTAAATAAACTGTAAAACCAAAGGAAAAATATGCTAAAAAAAAGCCTGACCACACCCCTTCTCCTACTAGAAACTAAGTGAGAAGTATGAAATAATGCAACATGGATCACATTTTCAGGAAACTCCTAAGGAATATGGAGCAAGTCATGGCAGCTTCACTAGAAGGTGGAACTGCTGCAGGATGAACCATGGAAAGGCCATACCCATGCTGCCACTACCAGCAACTGGCTACCTCTAATAAGCTAATGCAGGAGCCATCAGAGTCATCAACCCCAACGCAATATAGTTAAATGCTTCACCTTTAGGCTGCCAGTGGCTTCAAGGAATTTTGGTCCAGTAATGTCCTCACAGCTTCAAATATTTAGCACTGGTAGCAGCACTACTAGCTGGGGAAATAGAGCAAGCACCCAGAGGTTTGCAGATGATAAAAATGGAGATAAAATCACCACAGAATTATTAACTGAGGCTGATAGGGAAGAACATGAACAAGCACCCCTTAAATAAAACAGTGTTAAATGCTAAATGTCAGAGTTTATGCCTGCAAGAAATGTGACAGCTGCAGGGTGTAGCTCTTAAGAGACCATTAACAGAAAGAATCAAAGCTGCTCTCAAATGCTTGAAGCAGGGCAGCCACTGCCATTGACAGGCAGGTTTAACTCTGAGACTGCCCTACAAGGTGGGTAATATAGTAACCCTGTATTTTGGGTAGTTTTAACTGACTTTTGGTCTCTGAGCTGTAAAAGTTTCTTCAAGTCACACTAAGATTAGAGAAAAATAAAGTGAGTGCAAGCAAAAGCAACAACATTATGGAGGACCTCATCCTATGGGTTTTGAACAAAACCAACTACTCTCTGAAATCCACAGGGGCATTCATGACATTTGTGAGGACATTGCTGAGAAGAAACATTCTCTGAACACAGACAGGCAAAGGCTTGAGCAATTCCTTGCTGCTGCTCTGAGTGAGAGCACCCTTCAGTGTCTCTGCATCAAGAGGAGCATGTTGCTTCTCCTCTCCAAGGCATCCAGAGGTGGCAGTGGGGAGAGGTGCCACACAGGCCACACAGACAGTATGCAGGCAGTAAGGAGATCCAGAGAATGTTGTTAACTTTGTCAAAACAACTCCTGTTTGTTTTGGTTGCTTTGGTTTTTGGTGGGTGTTTTTTTGGTTTTTTGGGGGGTTTTGGTTTTTTTTTCAGAGGTAGGGTGGTTTGGGAAAAAGATCAGAGTCTTTTGTGTCAGGAGAATTTAAAGCAACCAAAGAGGGTTTTCCCATATTGTTGTCAAAGTGGTCTGTAATCAGCCAGCTCTAGGGATTATATCTGGTAGATGGTTCAGTCCTGACTTTGCTTCTGACATCGTGATGAGTGTTGTGTTTTCCACTGACTTTCAGGCATACAGACGTCTGTTTGTATCCAACAGATGTTACCAGAAACTGTGCCATGTGTGTGAGGCATCAAAGTTGTGAGGTCCCACCATCACTGGCTGAGGCTCTTCCAAAATGCTTATTCCACACCTCCCAACCACCACTTCATGCTAAATAGGAGCTGTGGCAAAACAAGATGAGCAGGAGGTACTGGTAAAGAAACAACATGAAAAATAGGGACGGTTCCTCTTTTCTCGGCAGTCAAAGAGATGACTGTCAGTGTCTGTAGCTGCTCCTTCCCCTGCCTGGGTGTAAGCAGCCATTCACCATCTGTTTTGGCATCTGTGTACAAAAGCACAAGAGCAGTCAACACTAACAAATTGGCACCCAACATTAGGGTCTTCGCTGCTTGGAAAGTTATTTCAAGGAAGGTAACCAGCCATACCTCTCAAAGAACAGGTATGCTCCTGGGAACCTGGGATCAAGGAAGTTCAGAAAACAAATTTCACAGGGAGAAGGCTGTGCAATGGCAAGTCCTGCTCCTAGCCAAGGCAGTGTAGGTCTGGCTGTGTGACAGACCCTGTGAGTGCTAGTGCTCAGCACAAATCTGCCAGGCTGTATTCCGAGCCTTTCCTGGGAACTGCTGTTGATGTCCTTTTAAGCAGGGAAGAGTGTGTCAAAAACAGAAGCCATGGGATCTTGAAAGATAGAAATACAGCTTTCCTGCCTGATTCTTCACACAGAGAATAATTTTTGGGTTATAGAGAAGGCTGTGTTGTCTTATGAGTTGTTCAAATTAATTTATGCCATTGAAATATAACTGCCCACTTGCCATTGAACAGAAAAATCATTTTTTGGACAGTCTCCAATGTAAAAGGCTTGTGTCACTTCACTGAGCATCCAGAGCCCTGGTAGGGGATTTGGCTGACTGCTTTTGGCCAGATATGTAGGCAGCTATGCTAGCAGGTCCAGAACTAAATGCTCTGTCAAAATGTTGTGTATATATATATATATATAAAAAAAAAGTCCTGGAAAGGCTCTGTCATTGAGACACACAGAAATGCATGGCAGTCTAAACAGCAAGAAAGGTGAAGTCATTAATTATTTAATTCCTCTAGGAACAGGGAGCAAAATCATGGGCACATCCATAAAGATTGCTTACATATAAATTACTGTTCACCAGCTACAGATGAACCAACTGCAGACTGCACAGACTTTGGGAGGAACATATGTAGTTTTTGTTTGCTGTCTGCCCAGTTACTTAGGAAAGCAGGACCCTAATTTGTGCCTCGGGTTGGCAAATGTTCCAACAAGCCAACACACAAAGGCTACAGAGATATTTTCAAATCATAGACAAACCTAAGAAAATGGCAGTCTGTTGGTGTGTAGAGAAATGAGTAAGTTTGCAAATAGAAGCCTGATGCTCTCTGGCCACAACGCACTTTGTTCAGGCTCAGGAGTGGGTGTAAATACACTATAACATTTATGCTCCCGCCCTCTCATCCCGGAATACGAAGATGTGGGTTGCGATGGCATTTCGCATGTCACAATCACAGTAACCTCATTGACTCTAGAAGGGAACACATTCGTACTTGTCAGTAGATGGCACTATTTCTATTACCTGTCCATGAATTCGAACGCCGCGCTTTGATAGAGCTCTCTGCAAAGCTCAGGATAAGGGAGAAAAGAGCATCCCCCTGGGAACAGCATTTCGAGGACCTGTGTGGCCAGGGCTGCTTGGATCAGGAAGGTGAAGGAACCAAGTGCAGATGGAAATCTCCCTTTCAGGGGAGCAGTGCACTTGTTTAATTTCATTCCTGTAGCCTGTGGGATGTGTGGATGTAGTGCCTCTTCTGGGAAAGCACTCATAATCTTGGGGTCTGTCCTCCTCTCCTCCTGGAGCATGTTCTTGCTGTCCAATGAGAGGGTTTCCATCTGGAGCAAAGCAGGACCTTGGGATCTTAAGTTGAGAAATAAAGGCTTCTTTTAGGCAAGCAGGAGTCAACCCTGCTCTGTGACCATCCAGCCATGCTGTGCTAGGCTGCCATGATTTTACCCAAAGACTAGTAGATACCACGAAGTTTCAAGGTCCCCAAGAGGGTTTCAGCTTAGCATCTGTCTGTGGTAGGATCTCCTTGCACTTGTGCATAGGGCTCCCTTCTCAACTTGCTGGCCCAAAGACATAAAATGAGCTAGATACATGGGCCCATGCACACTCATTCTGCAGATGATCACATGAGGCTTACATCTGGATAATGTTAAAGTGCCAGGTGTCATCAACGAGGCTGTAAAATAAGATACTTGGTCTACCTCTGTGTGCAAATGGACTCAAATTTATCCCTCATAATTTTCTCAGTTGAGCTTCTTTATGCTGTTCTAAAGCTATATAAATTGCTGTCAGCACCTCTTCAATTTGTTTAGGCTTCACACCAGCATTACATTTGAAAATTTCAGGCTATTTGGTCTTCATCACTCATACAAAGTGGATTGCACCTCCTCACCTACAAGACTTTTACCCAGCTTGCTGGTTCCTAGCACACAGCCTAGTCTGTGCAGAGGAAAGGCATGAGTGTGTGCAAGTGGATAAAATTGAGCCTTGCATTCTTGGATCATTTCCGTGCCTAAGCAGAGTGACTCCCAGATGGGTATGTGGACTGCATTGTAACATTCAGTGCCTTCAGTGTTACTGCTCCGCATTAAAATAGTCAGCCTCTTAATTAGAGATAGCATCCTGGGATTAAAGCCCAAAACAATTACCACACTGTTATAAAACTCCTTTAAATAGTCCTACCCAGACATTTCTTCATTAGATAATGACTAGATAGAATGTTCCTGCCTTCGTTTTCAGACCTCATTGTTAATAACCTCAAACAGGTGAGACTGCACCTTTGCGAGATACAGGAGTTTTAATGTAATCGCTTTGCACTCAGCAGCCATTAGGTCAACCAGAGCTTTACTAACACACTGTGTGTTTACACAGCTTCCAACAGTTCAAAAAGCCAAAGGAGGATCACAAGTCTATCTTCAAGCCAAAGGCGAAAAGATTGACACAGGGTTGTAATCATCAGTGTCTGAAAAAAAAAACAACTCATCTGTTTTTAAGCATGTTCAAACAAGATATGACTCTGTGTACAACAGGGGTGCAGGGAAGGTGGGCAGATGCCATTCTTGTGGTTTAATTAAGGACCTCAATGAGGATCTAAAAAATGCAATGTGAGTTGTGCCTACTGGGTCTTATATGTGTGTCAAGAGAAAGGGAGAGAGGGAAGGAGGTGGTACATCACCAAGAGTGGAAAGAGTGTGGGATGTTAAGGACGGTGTGTGGCAGCTGTTCACAGCAAATACTATTCTAGCTCATGGCTATGTGTTCCAGCCCTGTTGGAAAATTACATCTAAATAACAGATTGCAAAAGAGCAACCCTGATGAGGCCTGTAATTTAGTCCCAAGAGGAAATTCTTCATTCATCAACTGTACAAGAGACTAAATTAGTTCTCTGCTGAACAAAGCTTTGCTGGCAGCTTGCTCCACTGTTCAGCCCTACCTCCAGAGCAGGTCCCACTGGGGAGCTATTCCTGCCAGTAATAAACTCACTCCCATCCCAGAGGGATGCCACTCTCCAAGACCAGGGCCAGACTTCATTCTCACATGTTTTAGGGAATGTAGGGGGCGACTGGTACTATTGGAGATGGTTGGACAAAAGGGTTGCTGTGAGCATGACAGTATTTTGCCCCAAAGTGGAGTAGCCCCTCTGTTTCTTGGTTTGGAAGGAAAAGGAAGGATGTTCTCTTGCTATAGTAGATCTGTCACTGGAAAGCTCTCACAGTGTCAAGAGTTAGTGCTCCAGGACACAGCAGTACTGGTGTCAAGCTGCCTCTTCTTTCTCGTGCTGTCTGGACTGGGAAAGGGCACTAAAAAGGCTTCCTGTCCAGAACAGCTTTTGCAACGTGAACCTCTGTAATCTGCAGGGCTCCATTGCTGTATGTATGGATGTGCATATAGATGTGGTGTGTTTCTTTTTCCTGTGCAACAGCAAGTTTTATAAAATGTTGACTCAATAGATTTCCTGTTTGCACAGAAGCAATTTGTTTAGTTTCTTCCTTTACAGTATTTGCTATTTTTTAGGTGCAGTTAGCTATTCTCTCATTTCCAGAGGCCTGGTGTGTGGGTATGGGAGAATAAATAAAAACCACTCAGATCTGTAAAAGGTATGCTGGGCAGTTAAAAGTACATTGAATGCTCTTTTTCTTCTCTTTGTGCATTGAACCTGGTTTTGCCACTTTCACTAATGCTAGCAAATACCATTCCCAAAGAGACATATTTGTATTGAGAACTCCCAAAAGTAGTATGGAAAATTAGGAAGTCTTCAGGATCAGTCCCAAATTGTAATGGTATTATGACAAGGACTAGCTGTACCTGCTCAGATACCTCTGAAATGGTACCCCTATACCTTATGTTCTTCGTGCTTAGAGACACTCTGCTGTTCTAATGCATGTGAATTTGCATGCTCAAAAGTCTGTTCTTCATATTAGTTTCTTCACCATCACCTCTGAAGTGAAGTAATTCCATCCAGTACCTTCTCTACCCTATTCATCTGTAAGGAGGTTTTCAGGACAGTATGACAAAAACCGTCATAAATAATTATGAATTGTTTCTTCCAGACTGTCTTTTATCCGTATACATGGGGACTACTGTCTGCTTAGAAACAGGTTGGTCACCTACGTGTCCTTTTTTTGTATAGCTAGTGAATTATGTTATGATGGTCTTCTGGAATGTGGTCAGAGTAATTTTCTGTAGCAACGTATTTCCCAAGTTAGTTATACAAGAAAGAATTGCTTTTGGTTTAATGTATTTTTTCCCTTTGTTCTTTCTTTCTTTCTAGTTTCATTGAATGGGGTTTTGCCCTTCTTTTAAGGGTTGCAATATGCATATGAGGAGTTGTCCGCTTCTCCTGTTCTGTAAAGGAATGCTTCTGTCACACCCCTACTTATTCCCATAATTACTAATAAAGCACCCTTACATTTTTCAGACTCTCTACAGAACCTTAACCTCTCCTTGTCATTTCATTTCTCATTTCTAAACCCCACGCCCAAATGTGAATCCTTTTCTTGCTGTTCTTCAGAGATAGAGGTATGTTAGCAAATAGAGTGAACAGTGTCCCCTTTGGTATGTGAGGTAAATCAGTATTTAAGGCCTTGTAGGACTATTTCTTTTAGGAGGAAGCATGAATAACACAAGCCAGTTATGCACCCTGACACAACCTGTTTATTTGCAAAGAATGCTCCTGACAGCCTGATTCCCCCAAAACAACAGGAACAAAAAGTCCTGCTGCTCTCAACATTTGTGTCTGTTCTGCCAATCATCTCTGAGCCACAGGGAGCTCTGCTGCTCTGCAGAGCATTATCTGTGGGATTTGCTCCTTTCTCTACCACATACCCTCTCCTAGATCTTGCCAAGCAGTGCCCACACCCCTTCAGTAGCAGTTAGGGTAACCACTTCTGTCCAGAGATTTGTCTCCAAATCAGACTTTGGCAGGGACAGTAGCTCCTATTGTTTCCAGCTACCTCCTTACATAAATTACTTTCTCCTTTCACACACACACACACACACACACACACACACACAAAAGAGACATCTGACACCCGCTGACTTTGCGCAGAGCTGTTATTTGCTATAGATCAATAACCCAGTTGAAGACAGCCATTGACTCCTTTCACATCAAAGAAAACCCTGTTAC
This sequence comes from Psilopogon haemacephalus, assembly GCA_013396835.1. Taxonomy (NCBI): domain Eukaryota; kingdom Metazoa; phylum Chordata; class Aves; order Piciformes; family Megalaimidae; genus Psilopogon; species Psilopogon haemacephalus. The sequence continues at coordinate 12,931 of VWZI01019104.1, read as the reverse complement.
TAGAATACATACAGCCTGGATTTCTGTCACATCTTCCTAAATCTCAGTACTTTATTTACTTATTTGGCTCACTGTACAAGGTATGGTGATTTTTCTTTCAGCTGTTCAAGCTTAGTTCTCGCTGGCTACAGGTAATGACAGGTGGACACCAAAAGTGAGTATGTGTAATTTTCTGTTGTACTTTGTGGTAGGTATTACTTACACTTGTCATCAGTGAATCTTGCCTTCCCATTCACCTGCTTGTCCCAAGCTGTTACAAGTTTCCCTGTAGCCTTCACTGGTGCTACTCATGCTAAATCACTGGTTTACATCAGCATATTTTGCTATCTCAGTGCTTCTGGAGAGGGTATGTCTGTATCGAAACACAGGAGCTTTGCCTGGAAGTCCATTTCTGGGCACAAGTAATTTATGGAGCTATTCTCTCTGGGGCTGAGGCTTTTCTGATGTCTAATAAGCTGTGTAATACAACCTTTTCTCTGCTCAGATAGCAGAGAAAAGCTGTTTTATTAGTGTAGTCCAAGGGAATAGAGGTGAGATCTTGGGAGGCAGAAGGTTTCCAGATCAACTCTTCAGCCAAGTCACTGCATGACTTTGCAAATCCCTGCCAGAGTTTCTCAGTCCTTTCCCACTTCTCTGCTGTCTCCTGGCCTTATCCTGAGGGTTAACCGTCAGAGACACATCATCTTTCTTTTGTACTAAAAGAAAGACTCTTCATTACGGCTACATGAAAGAGTCTTAAAAGTAATAAAAGTGACCTATATGGGACTGCTTGGTAGCATTGCAGCACCAAGAATAAGTTGCAGTGACTGTTTAATGCTGGATAGATATAATGCTTGCAAAGTACAATGCATTATTGTTGCTGCCAATAGAGATGGCAACAAACTCTCCTCTGTCCTCAAAAGTGACAGCATTTTCACATTGCCCAATCTGTGGTACCTTATGTTGCTTTATTTTTTTCTGAAAGTATTGGTTGGATTATGAAAAATGCAGTGGTTTCAGCTGAAGGTCAGGGAACCCACAAAGCACTAAGAGAGTGCTTCTCAAATTCAGTTCTTCACCACACTTATTGCACTGAACTCACTTTCACTTTTGCATTGGCCATTCAGTAGAAAATGAATATCCCGTTTCATAAAAGCAGCAATCAAGAGCACAATTTTCACCTCCTTCTTGGAGTTACTTGATAGAGAACAGGGTGCAATGGCATATTCACAGGGTATTAAAGTAAAATTGTAAAGACACATTTTACTTTTCAATCAAGAGGGAGGAACTGAGTCCCGGGATGGTGAGACTCATGCTGAAGTTCACATACCTTCTTGTCGTGGGGCCAGAGACATGATCTCCTAAGTACTGACCTCTGCTCTTATAGTAAGAGCACTCTTCCTTTCAAGACAGGAGATGGTGAAAGCTGATCTGACATGTCCAGGTGGAACTGTTACCTAGCAGCTCCTTAGAAATATGAGTTATTCTTCTTACTGGGAACAACTGAGGTCAAGACCTGGGTTTCATGACGTTCTTTTGATATTAAAAAAACCCAAAAAACCCCAAAAAACCAAACCCTGTGAAACTCTTTAAGCTACTGACTCATAACCATAACCATTATATGGCTACAAGCTTTCATTTCAAATTGCTTTACAGTGTGGACTAGAGGTTGTCCTCAAACTGAGGCCTGAAAAGTAAGTACCGCTTGCTAATAGGTAGAGCAACCCTGGTAATACCAGCGACCCCAGCACTTTTAGAGCGTGTCTCATCAATGTGTATGTTTCCAGTGGCTGTAGGAGCAGAAGCCAGGCATCTGCCATACAAACACAGGAGCAGAACTCTGCAGGGTTGCCTCAGTGACTATCTGTGCTGGCATATTATTTTGTGGTATGGCTTCATCTCAGGCTTTCCTCATTTGTGCAAAGAGTGACAGGCTCCTGGAGTGTAACTGACTTTATAAAGGCTCAAAAATGCCCAGCTGGTGTCAGCTCTGGGTCCTGGCCAAGAGAGAGTTCATGAACCAGTGACTTTGTAACTGGCCCCAGAGCCTGTAAAAATGCTGTACAAAAACACAGTTCTTCAGCTTCCTAGCAGTGCAACCGCCTTTCACTATAGGCATCTAAAGTTTCTTTTCCCTTCTTCCTCTTCTTTTCATCCCAGGGCACTACTATGCTTTAATTAGTTGCTTTAAAAGGTGACAGGTAAATCCCTGAGGTGATGCTTCTGGTTCAAAGCCAGAAGGTAATCTTCTGGGACATGTACACAACACTTCAGGAACTTGTGTATAACTCCTTGTATTTGGCTATTGGTGTTTGGAAGACTAGACTGTCTTATAAGAAGTTGTCTAAAGGGATGATCTTGAGAAACTTGCAGTCTGTGCACACCAAGTGGACTACAGCAGCACAGTCAGGCTACTTAAAATGTGGTGGGATAGACAACACTGAACGTCTGTGACATCGGGAAGCTGGAGAACAATTTTCTGTCCTTGCATTTGATTGTGTGACCACAGCGTTTTCTTTCAAAACTCTCCACATATGCAATAGTGGTGAAGCATAAAAGGGTATCTGCTGCCTTCCAGATTCCACTGAAAGATTATCTGGGCACCACTGACAGTATCTAAATCCGTGAGAGTTAACTTCATCTTCTGCATGGTAAAACAGCACATACGTTATCTCCCGAGGGGGATCTGAATGGCTTACAGGACTAGAGGAGCTCCAACGTTTTACCCACTTAGAATTCCCATGCTCTTCTCCCTCCCCTTTTTGCAACAGCACTGAAAGTGTATGCGTCAAAAATAACATTAACGACAAAGATCATGTCGATAACAGAAACACTATACAACATGTGCTGCAATGGTAAAGTAATTCCTTGCCTGAATGGAGCTAGACAATGAAAGCTGGATTTATAGCTGCATGCAGCAAAATTACCCTGCTGACCATCCTCAAAGCCCAACTGGCTGCAGAGCAGTTGATGTGCCACAGCCACAGGGTCATCTGCGTGGGGGACAGGGCAGTGAATTTGTTAGGATTCAGGAGTACAGCTGTGCTAGAGACAGCCTGTGATGGTTTGGGAGTTACCCACCCCCCACACACTTTTGAATTCACACAGACTAGACTCAGCTGGCTGGAAGTTAAGTAAACCTATGAGTGAAGTAAACTTCATGACAGTTTTCTTTCCACATTTTATCATCTCATTTTTCTAATTAAAATATTCCAATTAGCCTCAAACCAGCACAATCCACCCCTGTCTATTTCACTCAGAGATTTGCTAAGAACTATCTGTCTAATCTAAAAGAATATTTACAATAATGAATATTACGAGTTCAGTTCACACTTCATTCCAGCTCACCTATGTAGGTGATTCAAAAGCTGAAGAATCAATTTGTCTCTTCACAGATGAGACGAGAACAGGGACGCCCAGGTGGCATTGGGTTTGTCTCACGTACTGTAGATTCTCTTGTAGACTCTCTCTTACTGGACACCAGGTAATACCTAGAACAGAAAAGTCCCAACAGCTTGTATTATACACTCTGAATTTAAACTGTCAGCTAAGGTTAGATTTCTCTGTGCAATACACTGGATTTCACCATTCTCCTGCATTATCCAGTATGCATGAGCAGCACCTTCAGCAGAAACCACCCCTCGGGCAGGTTTCTCTTCGCCCAAAAGAGAAAATACCCAAACAGTTTTCCCTAACAGATTCTTTTCAAGTACAACAGGAACTCTATCACCATCCACTGTTTGTACCATATCTGATTGTGCAGGCCCTGCTCTGTTTACAGAACCCCTACTATTTACCAACCAGGTTGCTTGTGCTAAATGTTTATCCCAGTTTTCCAAAGTTCCAGCCCCCATAGCTTTTAGGGTGGCTTTCAACAAACCATTCTAGCATTCAATCTTTCCTGAAGCTGGTGCATAGTAGGGTGTATGGTAGATCCACTCAATACCATGGTCTTTGGCCCAGTTTTTCACAAGATTGTTCTTGAAATTAGTGCTGTTGTCTGATTTGATTCTCTCTGGAGTTCCATGTCTCCACATGATTTGTCTCTCCAAACCTAGCATGGTGTTACATGCAGTAGCATGTGGAACTGGATAGGTTTCCAGCCATCTAGGGCTTGCCTCTACCATCATTAGCACATGTTGCTTGACAGAATGAGAATGAGGTAAAGTGATGTAATCAATCTGCCAAGTGTCGCCATACTTGTACTTTGACAATCACTTAGCATACCATAAGGTCTTGATTCACTTAACCTACTTAATAGCAGTACAAAGTCACAGCCAGGTATGAGTTGGGTGATAGCATCCATGGATAAGTCAACTGACCTATCACATGCCCACAGGTAGGTTGCGTCTCTGCCTTGATGTCCAGACAAATCATGGGCCCACCAAGCTAGGAGCAGTTCACCTCAATGCTTCCAATCAAGGTCAAGATCACAGTTTGTATCAACTTCAGGAATTTTAGCAGTTTGATCTGCCCAATGGTTATGTTCGTGTTCCTCAGCAGCTCTGTTTTTAGGCATGTGTGCATCTACGTGCTGCACCTTAACTGGAATTTCCTTCAGTCATGCATCAATCTCCTGCCATAGATCAGCACACCTAATAGGCTTTCCTTTCCTCTGCCAACCATTCTTTTTCCATTTATTTTTGGCCAACCGCATAGGGCATCCCATCCATGAGCCGGTGTAGACATAAAGGATAGGCCAATTTTCATGTTCAGCTACTTCAAAAGTAAGTTAGACAGCTTTTACCTCAGCAAATTGACTGGATTCACCTTCTCCATCTCTCACTTCAATAACCTTCCTGGTAGGATTCCAGACTGCTAGCTTCCATCTTCACTTTTCCCAACAAGATGACAGGAACCATTGTTGAACAAAGCATAGTGCTTTTCCTGATCAGAGATATCACCATAAGGAGGGGCTTCTTCAGCACAAATTACTCTCTCCTCTGGGGGGCTTCTACAGTTTGTGCCTTCTGGCCAGTTGGTGATCTCTTACACCACATCAGGTCGATCAAGATTACCCATGTGTGCTCACTGGTTTATCAAAGCCATCATACTCAGACCAGGTTGCATCTGTGGCATGATGCGGTGATGAACCTTTTTCTTTGAACATCCAATTTGGAACTGGCAATCTAGGAGCTAAAAGCAATTGTGACTCAATTCCAATCACTTCAGAAGCTGCTTTCACTCCTTCATAGGCTGCTAATATTTCTTTCTCTGTGGGGGTATAATTTGCCTCTGAGCCTCTGTAGTTATGATCCCAGAAACCATGTGGTTGACCATGTGTCTCATTTGGAGCTCTCTGCCAAAGACTTCAAGTTGGACCATTGTCACTCACAACTGTATACAGAATGATTTTATGTCTGGACCAGATCGAACAGGTCCCAAGCCTACTGCATGGACTACTTCTCACTGCTTCTGATCAAAGGCTGTTTGTTCCTCAGGTCCCCACTCAAAATTGTTTCTCTTATGAGACACATCATGCAGAAGTTTGAATGAATCCAGGAATGGGTAGTTCCCAAAATCCCACTGCACCCAAGAAAGTTAGAGTGTCCTTTCTTTTTTTTTTTTTTTTCTTTGGATCTGCCATGGTGGAGACTTTGTTTATCACATCCTGTGGAATGTGACAGCAACCATCCTGCCACCGCACACCCAGAAATTGTATTTCTCTGGAAGGTCCTTTGACCTTATCTCTCTTAATGGCAAAACCTGCTTGCAACAGAATGTCAATTATTTTGTTACCTTTCTCAAAGACTTCCTCAGCAGTTTGGCCCCACACAAAGAAAAGAGGTTGTCGATGAATTGTTTGTGGTCTGGTGCTTTACCTTTCTCCAATGCGTTGTGGATCACTGAGTGAGAGATCATTGAATTGTGTTTCCACCCCTGAGGCAAATGGTTGAACTGATACTGGATTCCTCTCCAGGCGAATGCAAACTGAGGCTTGCATTGCTTTGCTATGGGAATAGAGAAGAAAGCATTAGCAATTTCTATGGTAGCATACCATTTGGCCTCCTTCGATTCCAGATCAGCATGTCCAATATAGCTATACTCATGGCTGGAGTCACCTGATTGAGGGCACAGAAATCCACTGTAATTCATCAGTCTCTGTTAGGATTGTGCATGGGCCAAATCAGACTGACTTTCCAATTGATGAATCAGCTGATGTATTTGGTTTAGGATACTCCCCTGCCTCCCCCCTCCCCCCACCCCCAGCTCAGAAAGCTCAATAAATACTCGATTCGATTTGGAAGAAATAAGGTATAAACTTTAACAATGTATAGGAGGTAAGGGAGGTTTACAAGAGGTGGGGAAAAAGGGAACCAGAATATGGGGTATGGAGAATGAGGGGAATTACAGATGGTAAAGGGGAAAAGGGATCAAAATACACAATAACAGAATGCAACTCATGAAATGGGAGTTGAGTCCAAGCACTGGAATTGATGATTGGATGGTGGATGAAGCAGGATGCAGGATTTTGATGCTAAGATGCAGTTAAAGTTTCAAAGAAAATGGTTGCTATCCCCATGTGTTGGCTGGAGAGCACGTGGTGGTCTGGCAGCAGAACAGCGAGGCATTGGTCGCAGGCAGGACCAGAGAGAGAGAGAAAAGAAGATGTCCCCCCCACTTTTATAGCAGTCTTTGGCAGAATTGGGAGTGGGCTACACATGATACCCGAGGGAAGTTCAGACTGCCCCCCAGGGAGGAGTCAGAAGGCTCCAGGTGGGCTTAACCCTTTACAATGGGCAACAAAGAGTCACAGTTAGTTCTGTACTGCCTGTGACGCTCAGTTTCAGTAGTAATTGGCAGTTCCAGGTCCTCTGTGTCATGATGTCCCACAACTGCAGAATCATCTGAAAGTTCAGGTCTAAGGGACAATTTCAATTTGCCATCCTCATTTCTACAGCTGCTATTCCAAAAATCCATTTATGACCTTTAAGATCTTTGAAACAACCATGTCTCAAAAAGGCAATTCCCAAAGTTCAAGGTGCGTCAGGACCAGTTACGGTAGTATGTTTCTTCTACTGTCTACCAATTAAACTTACTTCAGCCTGCAACTTATTTAACTCTTGAGATCCATCAGTGATTCCAGAAATAGTTATAGCAATTTGATGGCAACAAAGTACACTGAGCACATGTATCAACTAAAGCCCTGTATTTCCGAACTTTTGAACTGCCAGGCCACCTAATGAATACATTCCAATAGATTAGGTTTCCTCCACTATCCCTTTTCTCCTGCTGGCTGGAGACAGGGCACCCCTAATGCTGAACATGGCATGTGAGTTGTGCACAATGATAAGTGTTGTTGTGAGACAAATTGCACTTATTAGAAGAATTGCAATTTGTCGAGGAGCTGAAGAAAGAAGTGACATACTTTTCCAATATTTTTGCCTCTGTTTCTTCCACTCTGCAGTTCTCTGACTCATCTCAAAAGAGATGAAGTAGATTGACCATCCGACTTGTTCATGTTATCACCAAATTGGCCATGCAGGGTTATCCAATGTGACGCACGTGATTGCTGATGTCTGGGTGGAATTTGTCTCCTGGGCTAAAATTGCCTTGCAGGAGGTGGGTATCTGTTCCTGATGGCAGAAACATGCACCCATGCAGAAGATGAAGGAATGGTATCCTTTGCCAAATTGGATATAGAGGTTTTGATTCCCTCCTTCAGTTCTTTCATGCTATCTTTAATGCCATGTTTTGTCTCTGTACCCAGTGTTTTTTATGGCAGAGACTAGGGTAGAATGTAATAAGCTGTCCTCTCTCTGCCTGAGTTGGTCAGTGAATTCACCAACAGTGAGAAGCCTTCCATTGTCACTCCTTAATAGAACTCTGCTAGCCAAGATGTTAGCATAGGATGAAGGAGCAAGATTAATAAGCCTCTTTATGAGATCTATTCCAAGAGGAATGTCATCAGGCTCATGTGTACTATGATCTCCATAGACTACTTGCTTCAAAACAAACTCCTTCAGAAATTTAATTTCCTGCTCAATTATGTTCCCATTCCTAGCTGCCCATGGCAAATCATCTCAGGAAGAATATCTCATAGCCACAGCCAACAGGAGACGAAACCACAAGCTAACCCTACCGAGAGGGGTTGCCAGGTATTTGTCCATTCCACTCCCTATTGTGAGTGGCCCTAGCTGCTTTGCAGACTTGTCTCCTACCTGTAGCACATTTGCTCCTATAGTACAGCATCTCACCAGCCACCTTAGGATTGGCTCTCCTGAATATTCCTTTCTAACTTCCCTGATCTCTCTGAGGGGATCATTGGAATTCTGGTCAAATCTCTTAGTCTGTATTTCTCCTCTTCTTCTTCCTCTTGTGTACCAGAAGTCCCCTCCCCTAAATCCTCTCATGAATCACTCCTTGTCAAATTCTTTGGCTTTGCTTTTGCCTTTGCAGTAGCAAGAAAGGCTGTATATGTTCATTCTAGTGGGTCTGAATCTCTGAGGGTCTGAACTGCTGGCTGTGAATTTAAATTCAGAGTAAGGTTAGAAATTGCTGCCTGAGAATTTGAACTAAGTGAAGAAACAGCAGAGAGTTGAACAGCTGGATCTGGTCTTTGGCTGCCTGCCACATTATTGTCAACAACCAAGACTTTGGCAATTGTCCTAGAACCTGCAGGAAGAGGTGTAATGGTGGACATGATGGTCCCCCTGTACTCTCCCCCTGAACAGGTTTTGTTTTAAGAAAGTTGGCTGGGCATCTAGCCAAATTCTCCAGAGCTTATCTCTGGGACTTGCAAAGCCTTTGTACTCTGCCTCCTGCCTCTCCCAAGCTCTCTTTTTAATGAGGCAACAGATGAATTCTTGACATATAATGCAGCAATTAAACATAATACCAGAATTATTAGAGCTAAGATCATACATGATAAATATATCACTGTATTACAGGGATCTGGGACTTCACTTTTGGGCAGAACTATTCTCATTAGGGATGTTGAATAAGTTGAAAAAGTTGTAATATTTCCTGAGTTATTAAAAGAATAGTTGGTAACAATTTCAGTAATATTAAAGCCAACCCAACTGAGAAGTCTGGGAACATTCCTTTAATGTTTCTCCACATCATATCAGACAGAAGGGAGCCAATTTTGCAATATTATACCAGTGGAGATGCCATAATCATAAAGGGTACAAAATGGTACAGACCAAGCAGATAAACTTCATTTTTTAACTTCTGAGCCTAATTAACAATAAATCAAACTTAATTAGCCCCATGTTTGGCACCAGATTAAGATGTTGTCATGGTTTAAAAAAAAATAGCTGACAGAATGAAGCTCTCAAAATGGAGAACAGAATTATATTTTGGAAAGAGAGATCCAGGAAGAAAATTACAAAGCAGATAAAGAATCTATAGTGAACCCCTTGAATGTTTTTTCCCCAACCCAAAACGAAATCTATAATCCTAGTGCTCCAATCCTCCCCATGCCAATGCCTCTGCCATCCATAGGCCTAAACAAAACCTGTGGAGGCCCCAAAACATGCTTCCTCCTTACATGTTTATCCTGGTAACAGAGCTCCTGCCCAGACATGGCTGAAGGGGGAGGAAAGGAGAGTGAGCTGGTCTTGCCATGAGCTTATAAAGACATATCAGAATTACAGGATTGAATAACTATTTTTTCCTAGTCTCTAGAGAAATTCTAACCCTATAGTTCCCAAACTGGGACAGATGTGATGGTTTGAGAGTTACCCACCCCTCCACACACTTTTGAATTCACACAGATTAGATTCAGCTGGCTGGAAGTTAAGGAATGAAGCTTTATATTCATACCTTAGCACAATATACAAGCAGATATTTACAATATATTATAACTATTTACAGCTATATACAGAAATATAAGAGTTAAAATAATACAGAAACACAATACCCCTCCCAGAAACTGGAGTCCTCAAGAGGGGTTCCCAACCACACTTCCACCTTCTCTCCACCTCCCAATCTTATTCCAGAATCTACCTTACATGCAAGGTGTGCAAGAAAGATCAGCAAGGGGGATTAGAAGCAGTATGGAATAGTTGAGTTACACAGATCCAGCTAGAAGCCAAGGAGAGAGAGACTCTGACAGACAGAGCTCAGGCACACAGACTGACTGTCTTATCTATGCTTATGTCCTTGCTTTTATACATCTCAGTAAACCTATGAGTGAAGTAGACTTCATGACCATTTTCTTTCCACATTTTATAATCTCATTTTTCTCATTAAAATATTCCAATTAGCCTCAAACCAGCACATAGTGAAACCAGGTTGCTCATGGTCTGGTCAATTGAATGATCACTGTGGCAAACAAATCCCTAGAGTAGTTTGAAAAATATCTCAAGTAACTCAGTCATTTTTTTCTAGAGTTGCTATGGCACAAATGCTGCCTTTAACTGTTGGGAATAAAGGAAGTGAAAGACATAGGCACTATGGACTTAGAATTGCAAGCACTCATATTTAGCATCATTATCTTCTTTCATTTTATCTTTCTGTCTCTGATAGCTCTCCTCACATAGCCTGGACACTGTCAAATCCATAACATTTGTGTTAGAGTATTTTAACAAGACATGAAATAAGTCAATATCTGCAATCTGGATTATAGTGACATCTCTGGAGGGATTGTGCTCTCCTATTTCCTTTCCTGATCCCGTATGGAATATACATATAATGTATATAATGCAGGGCATGAATCAGATATGGCTCTTGCTCAGCCATTCAGCCAGGTCTTTCTTTCCTTCAGACCAGAGGACTTGGGCAAGGGTCTTTCTCTCTGCAGTGGCGCAGAGTCACAAAACATCCCATCATGCTTAGACACTCATCGCACTCTGATTTCAGAGAAGGAGGATCCTTGTTGTTTTGAAGGCCTTATGCCATGCCTCTCTTGTAACCAGGCTTCTAAAAGGTTTATGTTTCACATGAAGATGTGGAGAAGCTGCCACTTGTTAGAATCCAGAAATGAGTCCATTTTATTGCTGATTATCTCAGATTCACTTTTTAGAGGATGGATTACACCTGTAAGATAGGTGCTTGTTGTTAAAACAAGAAGGGAGAGGAGAAGACTGCTGCTCTTTTGGGGAGCAAGATAAGTTTCCTCTAAGGATGGCAATGGTTCAAGCAGTCCTTCCTATGGACATTCATATAAATTTCCATGACCGTAAGGCAAAAAAACCTTTCTACATAAAAAAAGGCAAAAGGCAAGGTGGAAGTTTTGCAAGCTGTCGTTTTTCACTTGCCTGGCTAGATAAGTCTGTAATAAACATACCCATGTGTAGTGGGTTTGCAGTTACCTGCCCCCCCCCCCCGCCTCCTCATAAACCCCATCTTGAACTCAGGACACTGGAAGTTAATAAATGAAGCTTTATATTTACAGCAATGCACAATATACAAGCAAATATTTACAAGATGTTACAGATATTTACAGATATATACAGTGAAAAGGTAATACAGACACCACACCCCTCCCAGAGACCAAAATCCCCAAGAGCGGGTAACCAAACACCCCCTACCACCTTTCCCCCCT
>VWZI01019102.1:232493-269743 GCA_013396835.1 Psilopogon haemacephalus | reverse complement strand
AGGAAGTTCAAGAGGAAGTTATATATTTTTTTTTTTTTTAACTTCCTGTTAGAGGTTTCATGATTGTATGTTTCCTTTTAGGGTAGTGAGTAGACCTGGGATACANTATTTACAACAATGTTCAGTATACAAGCAGATCTTTACAATGTATAACAGATATTTACAGATATCTACAGTGAAAAGGTAATGCAGAAACACCACACCCCTCCCAGAGATCAAAATCCCTAAGAGGGGTTTTCTAACCACCCCTACCACCTTTCCCCCCTTCCCCAATCTTATCTCACCATCTGTTGATGCAGCAGATAGGCAAAAGCAGATTGGCTGGAGGGTTTGCAGTAGAAAAGAAGTTAGTGGAATTATTGAAAATCAGCTACTAAAGACAGGGACAAAGGAGCCATGCAAGAAAGTGGCCACAGTCCAGAGAGGCCTGGAGCACTCTGACTTACCTATATTTGGGTCACAACTCTTAAAACAATTTTTTTTCTTTCTCAGTAAAGCTGTGAGTGGAGTAGCATCATCTGTTTTCTTCTCTCAGCCTATAGACTAATTCCTAACTCAAATCCTCCAATTAGTTCAACGCAGCACAGGTAGGCTTTGTGCTAAGAGAGGCAGAGGTAACTGCAGTGAGATATTTGGAGATCCTGCTTTTGCAGAATTGTATTCAGAGTATTAGAATCATGGAAAGATCTGGGTTGGAAGTGACCTTCAAAGGTCACCCTGTCCAACCTCATCTGCAGTCAGATGGGTCATCTTTAACTAGATCAGGTTGGCCCTGTCAATCCTCACCATGAATATTTCCAGGAATGCAGATATTGAAGATATGGATATCTCCTGCACCATAGGAAATTTCCTCTCCCTCTCCTGCCAATTTACTACTGTAGTGTAACTAAACAAAAATAAATTGTCAGAACTTGGAGAAATGTGTTAATGTCATCCACATCCTTTGTACATTGCAAACACTTTCTGTGGGGATTTAGAAAACTGAATTGCTGGAGTTCCCACTGCTGTATGTGAGCTGGTGAGGAATGGACTTGCACTGGTCATTATCTGTTGCTGCCACTGAAGCAAAGTGGTGTGTTAAACCTCTATTGCTCTTCCTTGACCTGTAATGCATGCTTCTATTGCCAGGGTGTAGGAGATAGCTGAAGTGATATCGTATCCTGCAACAGGAATTGAATGGAGTTAGTTTATTTTCTGTGTTGTACTTCTGCATTCAGCTCCCATTCTTACCTAGTCTTTGTCTACCTGCTCAACTTGTCTTTCATAAAAAGTGTCATTTTGATAAGATTAAAGTTTTTTTTCTTTAAATATGTGCTTAAAATTATAATGTGAAATAATTAGATTCCCAAATATGGACAAAGTTATGAGAAGCAGACAAATTTTGTAGCACCTCAAACACAGCACATAATGTCAGCTGTGAGTGGAAAGAATTCTTCTCTCCAGTGTGTCTATGAATTCTATCGATCAAACTCTGTGTCCTGCTTTTTCTCTCATTCCTACAGAGGATTAATGTGTGCCAGCCGTACAAATGCTCTGCTGGGAGCAGGATCCATTTGTAATAATAAAGATACATTGCAGTTACTGAAAGTGGAGAGGAGTGGATATTGCAAGCACTGCTTCAGCTCAGTGTCAGAAACCTGCTTCCTAAAGGGCACCTGCGATGGAGCTGGAACAAGCAATCCTCTTCCCACAGGGATAACCATGCTCTCATTGGCTTGGTTTGAGGACTGCTCGGTTTTAATCCTTGCTCTCAGAATAACTTTTTCAGTGAGCTGGTGATAGTTTTTTCTATCTGTTCACGTTAATCTTCCCTTCTATCTAATAATCTTAATGTTTAGAGTGTTAATATCACTATTCAAAAGATATTAATTAAAGGTAGACTTTGTTAAAATAGCCCTGATTTACTGACTGAAGGCTACAAATGCAACCATTTTCTTATGCAATACTGAAAGCTGCAGTGGAGCTAAAAAATTGCAGACATATTGGCTATAGAGACTGCGGTTTCACTGTGTTTTGGAGGTGATGCTATGTGGCCAAAACCTGTTAAATAGCTTTCCTGATTGGTTAATTGTTGAGGTGTCTATGTAATGACTGCAAACAACAAAACTGATGCTGAATAATTTTAACTTAAATGAGCATAATCTTATTAAATATTGGATTGCTTTGGTTGCTTCTCTGTTTGTATGACTACCCCAAGTACCAGACACTGAGTATTCAGTACAGGAATTTCCTTTTCTGCCCATGACTGGAGCTGTGTTACTGTAGGGGAATCCATAAAGCTTCAGTGTTTCCAGTCACTAGTATTATGAGTTAAAAATTGAAACACAAAGCCCTAAGCTCAAAGTCCAAGGAAATATCAGTATTTGTAAGGAACAAGACAAACAAGACCAGTGCTTTGTCTGACTACTGAAGTGCTATGGGGCTGCTGGGAGGGTTGCTGGTCTATTAGGCTATGCTCAGTGTGAACAGTCTTGGCTCACAGGCGTTCAAACTGCACGAGCTGTGGCCTTGGGAGGACATGGTCAAGACTAGTGCCGGTTCTTTGGGAAGTGGGTCCAAATGTAGTCGTTCCTTTGTCCTTTCTCATGCAGAAAATACCAGAAGTAGTATTGGGAGTGGGTAGGTGTGGGACTAGGAGGGAAGAAATTCCCAAAAAAAGCTTTTTTTCTTTTTTAGAACAAACAGGCAGGATTGACTTTGTATCTGTTGTAACATTTGGCTGGCATTACTGCATGCCAATAGCACAGGCTTTCTGTGGCTGACAGACATTACCAGACAGCTGTCCATACAGGCAGAATACTTTTGTGCTGATAGTTATCCACTCTTGTATTTTACATTTGCACTTCACCTTCAATCACATTAACTTCCACTTCTGAAGCAATCATATGTTATTTTAGTCATGCCTTAAGAAAGAGTCTGTTGTTTCCGTTACTTCAGGCTTTGCTTGAATGCTCCTGAGTTGTTCTGTCTTGTAGAACTTTTAATTGAGGACAATACCTACTGTCAGGGTGGGAACAGCCTGACCAGGCATGCAGTGGTACAGTTGTGGGTGCAGAATGCCCTGACTGTAACTAAAGGAGATCAGAAACCTCCACCCCTTTTCCCCTGACAAGTTAGAAGAAATAGACTGTAAAATCAGACAAGAGCTATACCACAGAGGTACAGCTTTTTCTTTTCTAGAACACTGATGCAATCTTTGTGCCTCTGTGATTCCGTAGTCCCTTTTCGAGGGATCTTAAATACCAGTCTGTAACACTGAGTTTTGTGAGTCCTCTTTGAGAGTGGAACAGAGGAGCTAGCATTGACTGCAGTGGGGTAGTTAATGGGAAGTGTTGTCATTCGTATGTGGTCTGAGTGAGAAAAACAATTCTGGTGTTATTTTGAGCAGCTTTAGAGGGGAGAGTTTTCTCTGCAGGAATAGTCTTGGGGCTTGATTTACCCACTCTTTACATCTTCCAGCTTCCTCTCCTCTATCTCAGTCTCTTATTACTGGAATGCTTCTGCAAGAGCTCACTCACTGACACTGTTCTGCCATTTTTTACTCCTTCACCAATTTAAAAGACCTGTAAGTATGATTTTCCTGGTTGTATTCCAGTGCCTGTTGTGGCACAGATTGCAGCTGAAGTTGTGCTTGCAGAGCACACTGGTGTGCAGTTTCAGCGTGCAGTGTTGGTGTTAACAGCTTAACTCTTGACTTCTGTAACTACTACTCAGACAGAAGTGTTTGTCCTTGGTGTTGTATGCCAGTCTTCTGTGATGGTTAAACCAAGGGGCTCATTCCATTGGGATTTCAGATGTTCTCCAATCAAGGCAGGCAATCAGAATCCTCTAATAAGCATTCCTAAGAGAACTGAATTAATTTGTGATTGTTCTTTGTCTCCAGTTAGTGGTGGAGGATGGAATAAACTTGACTGCAGAGTTTAACATATCTTTCAGATTTCTCTCCAGATCTGGTTTAAATTTGCTGTTGAGAGCAGCTGCTTGCAGTGTGTGCTATAGAGGAGAGCAGAGTGCCTGCTAGAGTTGTGGCTGTGCAGTTTTGCGATGCCACCTTGGACTTACCCCTTCACTGTTCATAGTTCTGTGTCCTGGCAGAATTTGTCTCTTTCAGGAATTGATGAGTTATGTCATGACTTTGACTGGCATTTAGTTAATCACTGAGTGCAAGGTTCTCTTCTAGCAAAACACAGGTTTAGTGTATTTCAGAAGAAATTACTTTAATAAACATTGTGCTAGGTGCTGGTTTTGACTTCATTATATTCCTTGGTAGAAGTTTAGGAAACAGTTATGATTCTTTTCCATGATACAGGAGGATCTAGCCAATGGGAGCTGTGTATAAATACATCAAGTTGTATCCATTACATAAACGCTGCATCTCTGTAGCCTAAGTTTATAGCTCTTTGTAAAGCTGAGAGCAGAGAAACTCATTGCACAGAGTGGGGAAAGCACATGGCTTAGCTCACTTTGGGAAGGTAAGTAGGTGTTACAGTAATTGAGGTGTGATACAAAAAGGAGTTTTTTTGTTCCCCGCAGCTTAGACTTTGTACTTGCTCACCTTTTCTCTGTCAGTTTGAACAAGTATTTTAATGATTTCAGGTTTCCCAAGGCATCTGCCTTCACAGCATGCTGCAATCACCTTGCCTTTATCCCTAAAGGCTGAGGAGCCCTCCAAAAACAAATGAGACAAGTCAAAAGCTCTGTCCTCAGCTTAGCATTTTCCTTTAGTTCTGCTTGACAGCAGAATTTGGTAGGTTTCGGTCTCAGAACTTCCTCTGGCAGCCACTGTCTGCTGTCTGCTGCCTTCTGCCTCAGGGCATCAGCTGAGACACTGAGCATAGCTATGTGCCACAGAAGTGCCACCAGTACCTGCTGCTCTTTACTTACTTGACCTATGTCGTGTTGGCTTTTCAGCTAGCCACAGCATCAAGGGGTGTGCAGAGCATGGGAATTCTGGCAACTGTTCTGAAGGAATCATTTAAGAATTGTTTTGTTTTTTACAGCTCCAAATAATGAAATGGGCTGGTGGCCAGCAAGCCTGTAAAACTCTGGACGTGCATAGGCAGGGAATAAGTAGTGGTGGGTTTCATTTTACCAATTATGGGCACACCACTGAAATCACAAGGCTGACAGCAGAGAGGCTTTGTTGCATGAACAAAATGCTGGATGGGAAAAATACAGTGCTTGGTTACTTTGACTGGGAAACAGCTGTCTGGTTAGTGTCACTTCAGGTCTGAATGTTTGTAACAGATAGGTTCAGGGCTTTATTTGTAGACACCCGAGCTGCTCTACCTACCCTTCAGCCTGGTGTTAATGTGGTGTACTCTTCAGATCTAGAGCCTATCTTGGCAGCCTAGTCAGTTCAGCCCAGTCCTACCAGCACATCAGTGGATCTGGCTGACTTTTGCAGGTGGTCTGGTTTATGTCCAGTCAGTTCAGGGTATGAGTAAAGCATGTTAGTGTGGGTGTTCACAGCTGTTCACTCATGTTTGGTTTGTAGATGATCAGCATGGAGCTGGTTTAGTCCTTCCTGTGCTGCTGGTGTGCTGCAGCGCAGATCAGTGCACAAATGTTGTCTTGTAGCTAACAGCTCCTTACTTGATCCTTTTTGAAATGGCAAAACTTATCTGGCTCATGAGGGCAGCCACTGCTGTCCTGGGCAATGGGCCCTGAGGTCACTGGGAGCAGGGCTCAGGGCTTTGCTGCTGTGGGCTGTCAGGAAGTGTGTGCAGGAGAATGAGACGGGGGACCTCTCTGCTTTGCTGCTGTGTCCACCCCCTGCTTCTCCCTACACTGCTCTTGGTGTGCGGGTCTGTGCTTCTGATGCCATCTGTTCACCTCCTAAAATAGCACTGCTTGTCTCTCAGCTTAGAACTTTGCTCATTATCCAGAGTGCATTTAACTTCTCTTTGAGTGGCACTCATTTTAATTCCGAGTTTTTTAGCACCTCCCTGAATCTTCAGACTTACATTAGCATCAACATTGGCTTTCAGAATGGTGCCCGCAAGTTTGGGGATGCTGAACAATTAGAAACAATTCTTGGTTTTCAGTGCTTTCTGTTTTCTTAATTGTTTTGCATTGCTCTTAAGTATTTTTTCCTTTGGAACAAATCAGATACTAAACTCTAAATACAGAAAAGCCGCACCACAGGGTCCCACAGTGAGTAATAGCAGGCTGCCTATGTTCACAGAGATTCAAGACTGGGTGCCTGTTGCTTCACTGCCTGGCTGCTGCTGGGCTAGAAGGGCAAAGAGCCTTATTGTCAGGGGACTTACTTGCCTCTCCTCTCTCCAACTGCTGATTTTTCCCGTGCTTTTTGTCTTACTGGTTTTGATCACAGAATCACAAAAACATTCTGGTTTGATAAGAGCCTCAGGATCACCAGGTCCAACTGATATCCCTGCTCTACAAGGTTCAGCCTAAATCATATCCCCAAGTACCACATCCAAACGACTTTTAAACCATCCAGGGTTGGTGACTCAGCCACTTCCCTGGGCAGCCTATTCCAGTGTCTGACCACTCTTGCTGGGAAAAAAAATTTCCTAATATCCAGTCTCCAGCTCTCCATAGAGACTTACAAACTTTGATGTCTCTGCTTTTGTAAAAGGTGCCTGGAGTTGGCCATCAGGTCAAAAACCAGTGTTGGGAATGAAACCTGAGAGGATAAAGGGTCATGTGCGGAGATAGATGACAGCATTTCAGTCACTTCAATGAGCAAAGGAGGCATGCTTACTGAAGAATGGAAAAGCGTGATGTTTAGCCTTGATGTATCTGCCAGTCTGCATTGGCTCCAGCAGTGCTGTAGGCTTCCTACACTTCCTAAATGTGGAGGTCTGAAAATGTAACTGCTTGCCTGCTCCATACTCAGGGACAATTCTCGGGAGGAGCAGAATGGCCTTTCTCCACCAACTGGTGAGGCTGCAATGTTAACTGGTTGATGACAATTAATGTTAATTTTAGTTAAGAACAGTAACATTTCTGTCTAAGTGTAAAGGTGGTTGCTTCTGTGGCTTGTCTGGGTGTATTGGTTCTAGTTTAAGCTTCCCAGAACCCAAAGCCTAACAGAACGGTACAATAATAGGATGCCTTCCCTTTTACCCCCTTTAGGAAAGAAAGGAATTAGATGTAGAGAGTGGATGGAGATAGATTCAGGAGGTGGTTGCTCTCACCACGTGTTTGGCTGGCCATGTGGCAAAGCAGGAGCAGCAGGAACCAGGATGCAGGAACCAGATGAGGCAGGGCAGAGAAAGCAAGAAACAGGAGGTTTGTCTGTTTTTATAGTGGGAGTGGACTAACCACTGCACCTGGGGTCAGTTCAGACTACCCCCAGGAGTCAGGAAGACCTAGGGTCAGGTTCAGACCACCCCCCAGGAGGGCTTAACCCTTTACACTGAGTGTGTTAAAAGGATTGGGTGTCTCTGCATGTCTTCAAAGGTTAGTTTTGGGGTTTTATGTGTTTGAGAATTGTTTCTTGGTGTTTTGTGGTTTTGTTTTTTTTTTAATAAATTACTGCTTGCTTTGTTTTCCTCGAGATTAGAGGAAGAAGCTAACCTTTAGCCCAGCATTTCATGGCAAGAGGAAAGGCACCATGGGAATTGTGGTTTGTTGTCCTTTCCGCCCCTCAGCCATCATGCTATCTTAGCTACTTAGATAGGATTTTAGAGACCTTCTATGCCAGAATAGGTAAGAACTATTCTGAGAAGGAAGTTGTTCAGATTTCCAAACGAAGAAAAGAGGAGGAATTTATTACTCATAACTGCCTTACAGGAACTCTGTAGAGCAGTCTGTTGGCTCCTATTAATCAGTTTCAGGATGTTGATATCAAGAACTAATGAGCAGTGTCTTGGATGCAAGTGTATGTCCTAAAAACTATATCAGCCAGAATAATTGGCAGCAGCTGATGCTGCTCACGGTCACAGGAGGACCAAGGCTGAAAGGGAGCTCTGGAGGTCATCTGGTCCAACTCCTTCCATTGACCTGTCTCTCTCAGATGTCAAGACTGCCTTATTCTTTGCTAGTCCATCTTTCAGGAGCACCATGAGATACTCCTGTGTGAGTTGGTCTGTAGAGCAATGAGTAGTTCCTCTTCAGGGATATTCTGGAATCTAGCAAAATGAAAATTTTGGTATTTGTATGCAACTCTGAAATCTTAAAATCCTCTAACTAATTCTAAGAAGATATCAGATGACTTAAATATTATCCTAATTGAAGCCCTTCTGAGCAGTGGCTCTGCTGTCTGTGCTAATGTTTGTTTGCTCTTCTTGCCACAAGGGCAGGACACAAAACTGAACAGGACCTCCAAGCTGGTAGTAATGCGCAATGAAAAACCTTAGACGGAATTCTTATAAACCAGTTCCATTTCTTCCATAGGTGTCTTTGAAATGCTTAAATTGTAAGGAATGTAGTAAAATGTAAAAAGTAAAATGGAGTGGAGTATCCCAAATGGAAATTTCAGAAAGGCTTGCCAACAAACAAGGAGTGCCAGAGAGAGGGATCACTTGCTTTGCTGTCAGCAGCCTCAATGACTCCTGCAGGAGAAAGTTGTGAACGGGTCTCAGTGTCTGAAAATCTGTGTGTGGTGGGCAGTCCAGGCACTAGAGGAGTCCGAGCAGTGAGGCAGGCAGGAGGAGTTTGTGATTGCCAGGGAATGCTGCGGGCTCCAGCTGGAGGAACCTCTCAGTATTCTGCTGCTGCTCTTTGTCTGGTTTCCAGGAGCTGTGCCTTGGCTGTGTGTGTAGAGCAGACGCTGGTGAGAGGGAACCCTTGGCAGCAGACATCATGTTGCCACGTTACAAATGTGGCAGCTGCTGTTTCATTTGAGCTGCAGAATGTCCAAATGGAGGGAATAAAGTGTTGAGATTTGCTGTCCTGCTCCAGACCTTCTCTTGCCAGAATGTCTTGGTGTGGTTCTGACAGCTGATTGATTTGATTCATTGCCTGGATGAGCAAACAGATGAGGGATGGGTCTCAAAGGCTTCTTCCATTTGATTGCGTGCTGTAGGCTTAGAGTTAAATATTGTTAAAGGTTTGGAGTCGGACAAGGGAAGGAACTAAGAGAGTAAGCAGTAGAATACTATCTCAACAAGATTATCTCCATAGGATGTAAGTTTTTCTATTCAGAGGGGGGGAAAAAAAGATGTTTATTTCACAGAATCACAGAAACATTCTGGCTGGAAAAGAACCTCAGGATCACCAGTTCCAAACGATATCCCTACTCCACAACGTACACCCTAAACCATATCCCCAAGCACCACATCCAAATGACCTTTAAACACATGCAGGGTTGGTGACTCAACCACCTCCCTGGACAGCCCATTCCAATGTCTGACCACTCTTGCTGGGAAAGAAATGTTTCCTAATGTCCATTCTAAACCTGCCTGTGAGAGGAGACCAGCAACAATCTCTCCACAAGGTCATTTCAGGTAGCCGTAGACAGTGATAAGGTCTCCCCTCAACCTCCTCTCTTTCATGCTAACCATCCCCAGCTCCTTCAGTTGCTCCTCATAAGATTTATTCTCTAGGCCTTTCTCCAGTTTCCTTGCCTTCCTCTGCACTCTCTCCAGCACCTTAACATCTCGCTTGTAATGAGGTGTCTGAAACTAAACACAATACTTAAGACGTGGCCTCACCAGAGGCCACATTTGCATGGCGTGGAAGGCCAGAAGTAAGGTGACAATGTTTGTGTTGCAGAGGTGTTTAGGAATAGAAATAACTCAGTTAGTGAAAGATACAGTAAGTTAGAGCAATGAGCAACAATATTATGACAAAAATTGTGTTTGAGTAGCCAAAACAAGGGAAGTACTTCAGGCTAGTAACTACAACAGTAGTTCTGAATTCATTGTAACTTAAAAGGAGTGCAATTTTGAGCATGGATCAAATACAGTAGCTGGAAAAAGAGGTGAGGAGTGAACATACTGAAATGTGTGAGGGAAACACTACACTAGAGCTCTCTGGGTTCTCCTCAGATTGCAGGTTGTACAGGGCTGGAAAACACTTCTGTTGGCTGTCTCAGTTGGGTTGAAGACCTGCAATTAGAGGAAGCAAATTTTAAAGTAATGAAACATTTTTAAATACAATTAATTATATGTTGGTGCAAATTGTCTTAAAATAACTGATTGTAAGAGCATAGCAAGGTTCCAGTAAACTGAAATAACCCTTTCATTTTCACCCTATAATCAGGACCTGGAGTCAAGGACTAGAAATTAGTCTTGAGTGCTGCACCTCCGTAAGTTAACATGAACTTGTTCTGGCTGGAGGGTTGGACTTAGTGGTCTCCAAAGCTCCCTTCCAACCCCTATCATTGTGTGATTCTGTGTAATTTTAAAGCTTACTCGTGTTTATAATTCCTTAGCATATTTTCACTCTCCGTGTATTTGCTTTCTCTGTGTCAGGTTTGATGGAGCATGTTTCAAGTAGTACCTGGACCATGACTTCTAGTACTCCGGAGTAATAATTAGCTGAGTGAGTGATGGGTGATAAAGCTATAAACACTTTGTCTCTCAGTTTTCTCACAGCTCACTGAGATGTTTGGTTCAGTTCCAAGCTTTTTCGGGGTCCTTCTGGGTGGAAGAAGTGACAGAAGACATTGGTTCCTGTTTTCAAAGTTTATTCATTATTGTTTGTGATGTTTTGGGAGCTATCCCCACCCCCCCCAATGAATTCACCCAGACTAGACTCAGCCAGCTGCAAGTTAAGGAATGAAGCTTTATATTCACAGCTTATCACGATTTACAAGCAGCTATTTACAACGTATTACAAATATTTACAGTTACATACAAGTTAAAAGTAATACAGAAACACAATATCCCTCCCCTTTCTTATCCCAGAATCTTATGTGCAAGGCGAGTTGGAAGGATTGGCAAGGGGGGTTAGAAGCAGAATGATTAGTTGGGTTACACAGATCCAGCTAGAAGCCAGAGAGAGACACAGACTCTGACAGACAGACAGAGAGTGTCTTATCTATGTTTCTGTCCTTGTTTTCATACATCTCATCAAACCTGTGAGTGAAGTAGACATTGCCATAGTTTTATTTTCACAGCCTATCATCTAATTTTTCTCATTAAAATATTCCAATTAGCCTCAAACCAGCACATTGTTAGGAACAGACACTTGGAAAAGAGTGATGAGATGAAGGAGTTGGTGTCAGTTGTAGGAACCACTTCACTGAACAGGGGTCAGCTGCAGAGCTGTACAGAATAGGCACAGTTTGTGCAATATTAATACTAGAATAAAAAAAGGAAATAATTAAAAAACTTTCCTTGTTTTGGAGCTAGAGATTGGAATTAATATATCTTTGTTTCACTTAGAGTTTTTTGTTTAATAAAATGCAGGCTGCCTGGTGAGATTTCCTTTGCTTCTGCATCATTTGCTGAGTTCTTCAGCACTGCCCCCAGCAGAGGCAGAAGTGGGCTAACTCTAAAGATGACGTTGTTTAGAACGTGTGCTTTGCTCTGTACCAGCAGCTGTTCCACAATGAATGTAGCTGGCTTTCTCACCTGTTCCAGAATGGCAGCTCAGTGTTCTGGAAACACCTGCGGTATATTTCCAGCTTCCCACTGCTTGTGATAATCGTGGAGCCT
This sequence comes from Psilopogon haemacephalus, assembly GCA_013396835.1. Lineage (NCBI taxonomy): Eukaryota > Metazoa > Chordata > Aves > Piciformes > Megalaimidae > Psilopogon > Psilopogon haemacephalus. The sequence goes on along the minus strand of VWZI01019102.1, from coordinate 258,167 downwards.
GGGGAAGCCAGCAAAGCTCTGAGCTGGCATGACTGAATGGGCTTTGTGTGAAGGGAACACCATTCCTTCTAAGAGCTGGAGGCTATTTCAGGTGTCTTTGTCCTGCTGCAGATCTAAGTTAATCACAGAATCACAGAATTAATCAGGTTGGAAAAGACCTCTGAAATTGAGTCCAACCTATCACCTAACCCTTCTAATTAATTAAACCATAGCACTAAATGCCTCATTGAGCCTCCGTTTAACGGCCTCCAGGAACGGCGACTCCACCACCTCCCTGGGTAGCCCATTCCAGTGCCAATCACTCTTTCTATGAAGAACTTCTTCCTAATGTCCAACCTAAATATGTCCTGGCACAGTTTGAGGTTGTATCCCCTTGTTCTGTCACTGGGTGCCTGGGAGAATTGACTCTGCCATGGCTGAGTTGGCACCATGTAAAGTCAACTCAGGTGTATCAATCTTGGTGTGTCTTGGCTTTAGTGTGCACAGCAGTGTTGAGGTCTCTGAATGCTGATCAGGATTTGCTGCATTAGTCCTGGTGCTAACGGTGGTCTCGATTAAATTAAAGCAGGCTGTGTGCAGTGCTGCTTCTGGACAAGTGAAGAGCTGCCAGAAACGCTGCTATAGCCTGGGCTGAACCCAAGCGGCTGCGGCGTTCAGAGTGTTGTGCTACATGCTCTGTGAGGACTGACTGCAGAGAGGCTGAACGGCTGTGCTGCTCTTGATAATGGAAACCTGGCTGTGGAAAAAAGACTTTACCAAACCAAACCCAACAGTTACATGGTGGTAGTTGCCGTTTTTACACAACCTGTAGGCTTTATCTTACTGCACTTGGTTTTTCTTGAGCACTTCTGCTCATGTTTTTGTGTTTCCTGGTTAGAGCTGAAAATTTTTCCTTCAAGTGTTTCTATTTTGGAACAGTGTATTTTGTACTGCCACTTGTTTTAAGGAGGTTTAAGAGTGCTAGTACAAAAAAGATAGCTAAAGAAAATGCTTCTGTTTTGGACTAAGAGGAGTTGTCCTATGTTTAAGGTTGTTGCATTGTACTGTTTTTTTCCCACTTCCATCAAGAATTTTGGTATAAACCATTCAGTGAATTAAAATTTATAAATATATGGATCTAATTTACTTCATATAAACTACCTTTCAGGAAAAGTAGTTAATACTAGAATAGTTAAATACCATTTAGATGGTAATGTGTTTATATTATATATATGAGCACTTTAGTTACGTTTTATTTTTAACTCACATCCTCATTTTACATTATTAAATTATACTGATTTGTTTAAAAGTGAAATCCTGTAATGATTAAAGAGAACAGTTTAAAGATTCCTTTGCACGAATGGGCATCCTTATACCCAATAAAGCAGAGAGCTACAAGTGCATTTAATCTCAGTATCTTCCATTTTCTCTGCTGCTGGAAGAAAATAATGCCTTGTTATAGTTGACCGTGGTGCCTCGCATGTAGATCTTGCTTGGCAAACTTGTTAGTATGGAACTGCAGACAGGAGGTGTTTCTGTCCCGGGTGGTTGCTTAGACCTGCAAACCAAGAGGGGCAGGTACAGCAGCCTGGCCTCTGTGCTGATCTGGCCAAAAGATAAAGGAGGGAATGCCCTTCTCCTTCGGGTCCTTCAGAACAGATGAATGTTGTCGTGCCCTGCCCTGGATGCTAGCTGACGTTTGTTGGCAGACACTTTTTGTTCAGGCTGGGGTTACACTTGGTTGTCTTGGCTATTTCTGCAGTGTTACAAGCTCCTTAACTCAGTGTTGTTAGCTCTGCTTTCTCCTTTTGGATTTAGTCTTACTTGTCTGCTCTTTATTTGCTTTCACTTCTAATCAGAAAATGAACCCAGAGTTTTGAGTAAGACATCTGGCTTTGTGGTCTGATCCAGGATCTTTTCCAGCTCTATGGCTTTTGTCTTCCTATTTTTCCTTCCTGTAATCTCAAATTCTGTCCTTCCTCAGGAGTCCTGTACTGCCTGCTTATAGATCTGGATTCAGGGAAGGCTTCTTCTCAAACCATAGCTACATGACTAGGGAAATACCCAAGTTTGGGGTTGTTTTGGGTATTTTGGGTGCTGCACAATGCCCAGTAACACTGAACAAGGCAGCTTTCTTTCCTGGTCCTTTTTCACTAAGTCTTTTATAGATTCTTTCTTTTAACAGGCTATGGCAGACTGTGGTGAACTGTGCAGAAAATACCTCAGTTTCCCTGAGGATAAGAAGTTACTGGATTCTTGGGATCTGGGGCCATAAGAGACATGAGCAAGGGGGAAACAGGACACAAGCTTTGGGGCTTGTGGGTTGGTTCTGAAGAGTTATCCCAAGTACCAGGAGGTCTGCATTTGGCTGTGCAGCAATGGAAAGAGATCTTGATGTGAAGTGCGGTTTCTCAAATGCTGCCATTAAATGATCATGCAGACCTGGGCTCACACATCTATAGTAAAATGCCTGTGTTTTGAGAGAGAGGAAATAGAGAGGTGGTTTACATGAGAAATTCAGTGTTTACAGATAAAACTATAGGGACTGTAACACTAGGGAAATGGAGTCTAGCTTCTTTTGTCATGCTGGTGGGTTTTAAGCTGACAGATGAGATGTGAAATGTGTTATCATCTAGCAGAGGTATGCTTTGCCATGTTGGAAAGTGCATTTAGCTGAGACTGATTGTAGGTGTGGTGAGGGACCATTGCAGCCACGAATCCATGTAAGTTGTCAAACTGAGTCTGTGTAAGCTGCTGAGAACTGTTTCAGATGCTGTTAGCTAAGAAACTAAACTTTATATTATTTTCCTGAACTAATTAAAATACAAGAAAAAATAATATTGGGGTAAGATTTTTTTTTTTTTTAAGAGTAACGGAAAAAACTTTCAGACGTCCCCTGAAGATCTGTTTGTAAAGGCTGCTCTTTAAAGGAACAGGTCTTGGCATTGCTGTGAGCACGCTTCCACCCTGTGACAGCATCAGTCAGAGAGCTTGGAAAGGAGTACTTAGCTTTGTGGTGTTCGTGTTTTAGTTCTTCTCCTTCCCTTTCTTGGATATGCTTGCCTTCTAGTGTTTTTCTTCCCATCCTAGACCTTGTTGTGATTTTTCTTCCCATCTTAGAATTTGTTGTGATTTTATAGTGGCACAAAATCTTCTCATTGGAAATACTTATTAGGAAAAAAGCCCCAACCAAAGCACACACCTTCTTATTTGTAATGAAAAGGAGACAAAGGCCCAGGGAAGCATTCAGTGCTTGTAGCTTCAGAGAACTAAAGTTTTTTATGTGGCAGAAGCAATTGGAAGTATTGATAATGCTGTACCTCCAAAGACCAAATGTCTCTAAGGGCTTGATATTTTTCTGCTGCTGTTTACCCGATCACACTGACAATGTGACAATTCAAACTCAAGCTTATTAGAATATTATATGAAAACCCAGGACAGAGTTTGTAGCCAAAAGCCACACAAATATTGTAAAATTTAAATGATAAATCATTTGAAAGAGACATGTTATAAATGACTGTTAGCCAGTTGTTGTTTGTTACAGTTTATTAGTAATTTAAACTATAAAAGGCAGGCAAGCAGGGCTGGGTGTGTGGGGAGTCACTGCACGCACAAAGTTCTCTAGTTTTTGGTTTATATAAGGTGTTCTCATACATATACATGAACTATTCCAGGAAAAGGCAGTCCTAAGCAAATTGCTTCTTGGTATGGGCAGAACATGAGTGGGATCTCGTGGCACATGTTTCTTACTGCTCCGAGGGTCTCTTCTTCCCCCCTCTGATGTTCTTGCTGCGTAAGCTTTGTCTGTTTCTACTTTGTGAAAGTCTTGTCACAGAATATCTAACTTCATACATCCTGGGGCCTTGGTCCCCATTATCTTCTTACTTGCTTGCTCCACAAGTGGCTGTTGTCTGCTTTACAAGCAGCTGTTGCTATTTCATAACGTTCGGGTTATATTTGTTCTTCAGCAGATTCCATCAATTTCTCACATTGATACAAATCAGCTAGTTTTAGTTTATCACAGGCATAACCCACTAAACTGTGGATACACAGGATTTTTTAATTATTTAGTTTCTGTTACAAAATGTGAGAAACCTTTTTGGGGCATTTAGAAGTTCATAGGCTTCAGGGAAGCTCTAACATAAATTTCACCACATTTCCTGCTGTGGCCCAGGCCTCCTGTGTTCAAACAGGATTTCTGTGTCATTTAGTCTATTCTCAAGTGTTGAGAACCAGCCTGTGCACTTTCCTTACCTTCACTGTTCTTACAGAAAGCTTATTTGTGAGGTTTTACCCCTCCAGCTCTTGGAAAATTTGCCCTCTGTTAACAGTTTTCTCACAGCTATTTTTCTTGTGCACACTGTTCTTTATGTCTTTATCCTCTGGCATTTGTTTTGCTGGTGTAGCTCTATAAACACACCAACAGGAACCATCTGATACTTTCTTTTTGCTAAGCTAATCAGGAAAGCTTCTTTCCCCTCCTCCGAGGTGGTTTGCTGTTCTTTATTGTGCTGTAGCTCTGCTGTGCATCTGGCTTGCAGGTGACATCACTGCTTCACTCTCTGTTCTGGGGAAGAAATCAGAGACTCACATGGCTATCTTGTGGCTGTGGTTTATAGACACATTCTTTGTCACAGGGGCACCTGGCCTCTTCTCATAGATCAGCTCCTTCTGAAAGCAGCCCTTTCTTGGTCTGTCAGGGTATAGACCTGATCTACAGGGAGAGGAGGAGAAGCCTTGCATTGCTCTGAGATCCAGGAAGAGCTTGCTGTGGGCCGTTTGTAAGGGTGGGTGTTAAACTTTGTCAACCCACCCCCTAAGTTACAAATTCCCTGTGTGGTGATACATGACAAAAACTGTGAAAGACAAAGACAGTGACAGAAACACTGACGAGGTGTGAGGTGCAGATGTGTCCAAGGGGCTGCAGTTTTGTCTTTACCGTCTGCTATGGGTTGTCTGCCATGTCAGCCTTTACCTGGTCAGAGAGCAGAAAGACGATTGTGTTGTGCTGATGGTCACTGGTGTGGCAAAGAAAGCACCAGAACACTCTTGCCAGATGGGTGAAGAAGAGGCTCCTGAGGGGATTTTAGTGCATGAAGTAAAGGTGCTCTGGCTTTTGTCTGCTGAGAACTTGTATCTGGGAGTGAACTGGAACTGGAGCTGGTCATGACACTCCTGATTAGCTCTGTAAGCACAGTGAAAACACATTCTATAAAGTAAAGCGAAGTTCCTGGTTTGTTCTTTCAGCAACATGCTTACTTTGCTGCAAGCTGCATCTGATACCTTGTGGCCTTTGGCTCCCTTTGTTTTCTTACTGGATTTTTGCATTACTTCTTGCAATAAAAAGTCCCCCAGTGGATACATTCTGTAGCTGGTCCCCAGCTTGCACCTCAGTCTTTGTATTTCTGATTACAAAGTTTTGAAAGACAGAAGGGAAAGTGAGTTCAAGCAGTGATGACATTAGGAACTCTTTAGCTACTCTGACTTTCCTGGAACCGTTGCTGTCCATGTTGCATTCTTTGACATTAGAAATAAAGCAGTTATGGAACTGGAAAAGCTACAAGGCTGACTTGGAAAGGGCCTGCTTAGTTTTGTGATACAATTCTTTGTTCTCATACAGTAAAAAAACGATTTGCATCTGGACTTACATGAAAAGTATTAACTGTCCTTGATGCCACATATCAGAAAAATCTTAATGTCACCAGCGCAATGTTCTGAGCTTGTTAGGCTTATTTTTCACTAACAAGTTTTATACTTAAAAAACCCCTAAAACTACAACCCATGTAAAAAAGTGTCTGCTTTATAAAATTTGCCATTTATAATAAATATTTTGTTTGTTTTTTTTTTTTACATGGCTCTTAGCTCAGAATGAGAAGCTGTGAAGGAGGTGCTGTGTTTTCTGTTGCTGTGCCTGCTCATACCTAAACCGATCGGAGTGTAGTTTATTTGTGTACCATAAATACCACCACCTTTAGTTCTCAATGTGTAAAATCTTTTCACTGTGGCCTGTTTGCCCAGATACTACACAACTTGTTAGCATCTATGTTAAGGTGCTGCAACTACTTTTGTAGTTAAATAGTTGTAGGTTAAAACTGAAAGCATTGCTGTCTTGTGATTTGTCTCCTATGTCCATTTTTAGAAGAATAAAGTTTAAAATGGAAACAGAAAAGGAAGGAGACTTGAAACGTGGTTTGTATTGATATCCTGCACTTTTGAAAGTGATTTTTAGGTTTGCTGTGGGAAAGCAAGGCTTACAGGAGAACAGGACAAACAATATCACCCTTGAGTCTTTCCACTCTTTCACATCCTCCGTTTTCTACTTGTTCAACCCACCTGTGAAAGGAGTGGTGTGTTGGTTTGAGCTAATTGGAGAATTTGAGTGAGAAATTAGACTATTGGCTGAGAGAGATAAACAGTGTGTCACTTCACCGAGTTTTACTGAGGAAAGAAAAAAAAGTTGTTTTAAGAACTGTTCTCAAAACAACCAGATTAGCTGACTGTTTCTGTCTGTTCGGTGCTGCAGCTCCTTCTCCTTTGTCTTTCTGTCTTTTAGCTAATTCAGAGTAAAACTACTAACTCCTTCCTATTACTAATCTCTCTGACCGATCTTCAGCTTATCTGCAGCATCAACAGGTGGTGAGATAAGACTGGGGAAGGGGGGAAAGGTGGTAGGGGGTGTTTGATTACCCTCTCTTGGGGATTTTGGTCTCTGGGAGGGCTGTGGTGTCTGTATTACCTTTTCACTGTATATATCTGTAAATATCTGTTATATCTTGTAAATATTTGCTTGTATCTTGTGCATTGCTGTAAATATAAAGCTTCATTTATTAACTTCCAGTGGTTTTGAGTCCTAGCCAGGGTTTATAAAAGGTGGGGGAGGGCAGGTAACTGCCTAAACCATTACAAGTGGTAACAGAATAATATCAAAGTAGCCACAATGTAACAAAAAGAATCTTTAAGGACACAATTATTTATAAGTTAAGTGAAAATAATCTGAGGACATTCAGATTATTGCTCCCGCCAAGAAAAAGGCAGATGGTTAGCAACCGGTGCTTTCACGTGCATAGCTTTATCTTATCTTTAGCTGTCTTTCTCATGTGGGTATCAGGGAATCTGGATTTATTATTGTGACAGCCAATGGCATTTAGATGACAAACTCCTAGGAAAGCAGCCTGCATTATTTCTGCTCCTCTCAGACAACAGATTTTCTTAGCAGTTACAAAGCACTGGCAATTTGCATGCAGACTAGGCATTCTTGTTGCTCTCTAAATTGGTGTGCAAATCTGCAAACAGTGTAAGTGCTCTCCTTGTAATTATTTTCTGTCTTCTGGAACAGATTTAGTGATGGTGCTACACAATTCTGTATTCTGCCATCTGCTTTAAAGAAGTTTTTTGGTTGGCTTGTAGTTACTTAAAAAATATGGCAATAGCAGAGAAGAAAGATGGAGTAGCTCTCTGGTGGTCCTCTTTCTGGTACCTGCAAAATACCTAAATCCCTTTGAACAAAAAGAGAATCAGTCTTTACCTTCCTGTACTATCCTACTTCTTTAAAGTGTACCTACAGGACAGGAATGCTGTGTCTGCATGAGAACAGGATTTCAAAGAGATGTTTTGAGATCTGAGAGAGAAATGCCACCATCTTATATCCTAAAGCTTCCTTAGCAGTGCTTGTTACATCTTGAAGTCAACATTATGTACAGTTACAATAGGGAAAATTTGGTGCTTGTTGCAGTGTGCATGATTTGAGGTCTGTAAAAACAAAATACTTGAATCTAGCTAAATTTTCCTGCAGTGCATGGAACAGAACTACCTGAATCTGAAATGAGATATTTGAATAATGCTTTGCTGCCAGCAAACCCTGACTAGAATATAATGCTGTGCCAGACTAGTACTTTCCAGATCATCCCAAGTTATTCAATAGGTGGGTTTGTTTTTTGGTTTGTTGGTTTGGGTTTTTGGTTTTGTTTTGTTGTTTGGTTTTTTTTTTAAGCTACTAAATGAAACTGGTATAAAACCTAAATATATAAATGTGGAAGAGAGATCTGCCATGGAAAGCCTGTCAGAAATCCTGTAGATGGATGAAGTCCTAAGACATTATCACTAAAGACAAAAATCTGAGAAACTGATGTAGAATCATAGAGTTGTTTTGGTTGGAAGTGACCTTTAAGATCATCGAGTCCAACTGTTAACCCATCTCTGCTAGGTTACCACCAAACCACATCCCTAAGCACCACATCTACATGTATTTTAAATACCTCCAGCGATTTCTGTGACCCCACCACTTCCTTCTGCCAATGCTTGACAGCCCTTTCAATGAAGAATTTTTCCCTAATACCCAACCTATGTCTCCCTTTGCATATTTCCCTTTGTCTTATCCCTTGTTACTTAGGAGAAGAGGTAGATACCTACTCCACTACCATCTCCTCTTAGGTAGTTGTAGAGAGCAGTGAGGTATCCCTTCAAGCTCCTTTTCTTCAGAATCCCAGGTCCCTCAGACAATCCTAAGAAGAGGTGTTGTCTAGACAAGCTTTATTGTCCTTGTTTTGATGCTCCAGCTCAAAACTGAAGGCAGTATTCCATGCGTAGCTTCAGCAGTGTACAGGTTAGTCAAGCAGGACCTTGTGGCCAAGAGGGCCAATGAGATCCTGAGGTGCATTAAGAAGAGTGTGTCGAGCAGATCAAGGGAGGTTCTCCTCCACTGCTACTCTGCCCTGGTGAGACCTCATATTGAGTACTGCATTCAGTTTTGGTCTCCTCAGTTTAAAAGGAGTAGGGATCTACTTGAGAGAGTCCAATAGAGAGCTGCAAGGATGATTAGGGTCTGGAACACATGCCTTATGAGGAGAGTCTGAGGGACCTGTGTTTTTTTAATCTGGAGAAGACTGAGAGGGGATTTAATAAATGTTTATAAATACCTGAGGGCTGGGTGTCAAGAGGTGGGGGACAGGCTCTTCTCACTTGCTGCCTGTGATAGGACAAGTCCTGCTCTGGAAGGGGACTTGGACTCAGTGATCTCTTTGGGTCTCTTCCGACCCCTGACATCTTGTGATCCTGTGACCTGCTTTTCATAAACCTATTCTGACTGGTGGTTCTGTATGTGGCATATGATGATATTGGAGGTTACTGCTCAATAACCTTCCCTAGAACTGAGGTCAGACTATCAGGTCTGTAGTTCCATCGATCCTCCCAGCCCTTCTTGTAAATGTGTCACATTTGCTAACCTCCAGTTAGCCACGACTGATGGAATGTGATTAGTGTGCACTTCCACCAGTTCTTTCAATGTCCTTAGGTGTTTGCTATCTGAGCCTATAGACACAGAATTGTCAGGATTGGAAGGGACTTCAAGGATCATCCAGTTCCAACTGCTCTGCTCTGAGCAGTGGCACCCTCCACTAGACCAGGTTACCCAGAGCCTGGCCTTAAAAACCTCCAGGAGTGGGGCCTCCACCACCTCCCTGGGCAACCTGTTCCAGTGTCTCACCACCCGCATGGAGAAGAACTTCTTCCTAAGGTCTAGCCTAAATCTCCTCCTCTCTAGCGTGGATCCATTCCCTGCAGTCCTCTCACTACCCAATACTCAAAAAAGTCCCTCCCCAGCTTTCTTGTAGCCCACTTCAGATACTGGGAGGCCACAATAAGATCTCATTGGAGCCTTCTCCAAACTGAACAATTCCAGCTCTCTCTGTCATGGAATTACAGAACATTAGATGTTGGAAGGGACCTCCAGAGATCAAGTCGAACCCCACTGCCAAGGCAGGATCATCCAGGGTCATTCACACAGGGACACGTCCAGACAGGTTTTGAAAGTCTCCAGAGAAGGTCACTCCACAATGTCTCTGGGCAGCCTGCTCCAGGGCTCTGTCACCCTCACTGTAAGGAAGTTTCTCCTCATATTGAGGAGAAACCTTCTATGTTCCAGTTTGTAGTCATTTGTCCTTGTCTTATTGCTGCACATCACCAAAAAGAGATTGGCCCCAGCTACTTGACACCCATTCCTCAGATACTGATACACATTGATCAGATCTCCTTTTAGTCTTCTCCAGACTAAACAGTGCCAGGTTTCTCAGCCTTTCTTTGTAGGGGAGATGCTCAAGTCCCTCAGTCATTCTCATGGCTCTCCATTGTACTCTCTCCAGTAGTTCCCTGTCTCTCTTGAACTGGGGAGCCCAAAACTGGACACAATATTCCAGTGTGGTCTCACCAGGGCAGAGTAGAGGGGGAGAAGGACCTCCCTAGACCTGCTGGACACACTTTTCTTGCTGCAAACCAGGATGCCATTGGCTCTCTTGGCCACAAGGGCACATTGCAGAACTTGCTGCCCACCAGGACTCCAAGGTCTTTCTCCACGGAGCTGCTTTCCAGCAGGGCAGCCCTCAGCCTGTACTGGTGCCTGTTGTTATTCCTCACCAGGCACAGGACCCTGCATTTGTCCTTATTGGACTTCGTCAGGTTTGCCTTCCCCCAGCTCTAAGCCTGTCCAGATCTTGTTGCATGGCAGCACAGCTTGCCGAGGTGTCAGCTGCCCCTCCAGGTTTGTATCATCAGTGAACTTGCTGAGGGTGCATTCAGTGCCCTGATAAAGATATTGAACAAATTTGGGCCCAGTACTGATCTCTGAGGAGCACCACTGGCCACAGGCCTCCACGCTGACTCTGTGCCACTGGTGACAACCCTCTGAACACTGTTGAGGAGACAGTTTTCAATCCACCTCACAGACCAGCTGTCTTATGTCACATCTCCTGAGTTTATATATGAGGATGTTGTGAGAGAGTATCAAAAGCCTTGCTGAAGTCAAGGTAGATGACATCCACAGCCCTTCCCTTCATTTACCCATTTGGTCATGGTGTCATAGAAGGCTGTTAGGTTAGTCAAGCATGATCTTGGTTAGAGATGGCCTCCAAAATGAGCTGCTCCATGACCTTACCAGGGATGGAGGTGAGGCTGACTGGTCTGTGGTTGCCTGGGTCTTCTTTCTTGCCTTTTTTGAAAACTGGAGTGACTGGCTTTCTTCTACTTGTCAGGCACCTCTCCTGTTTGCCATGACTTTTCTAAAATTATGGACAGAGGCTTAGCAATAATACCAGCCAGTTTTCTCAGCAGTTGTGGATACAACCCATTGGGGCCCATAGATTTGTGTTTTTTGGTTGGCACAAATGATCTCTAACTTCTGTCCTCACAGGAGAGGTGCTCCAGCCCTCTGGTCATCCTTGTGGCCCTTCTCTGCACACTTTCCAGGCTCATGTGCATCTAAGTGGTGCAGCAGGTCACTGTTTCCTCTTGTTTCATATGGCTTCATTCTGCTCCCTGTCCCAGTCTTCCAGGCTGGAGGCAGGGCATTTGTAGGATAACTGCTCTTACTACTAAAGTCTCAGACCAAGGTTTCCAGTACCTGAGCCTTTTGCTGTGAATGAAGACTCTCCTCTAGTGCTGTATGTATGGAGAGTACAGTTGCCTTACCCTTCAGTGAGGCGCTTCAGTCTATGGAGGTTTGCACCAGTCACAGGTATTGGTGCCTGTCTTCCTGAGAGCAGCTGTTGTTGTCAAGGTGTTTTTTAACCAGTGGATAACCACAACTAATCTAGAAGCAGTTCTAAATTCTGAGAGTCCAGAGGAAAGTCTGGTAGATAGTGTTATTTTTCATATCTCTGGAATGGCATATTTTGGTACTAGGAATCAAACATGAATGCTAATTTTCTTTGCCCTTCATTTACTGAGGGCAATGATTGCCTGTTTTCCTAAGGCATGTGTGTTACACAGCCTGCCACCAGCAGTGGCAGAGATGGAAGCGCTGCGATCTGAGGAGTTTCTGTTTACTGGGAATGCATTCTGTTGGGTCCATGACAACTTTAAAAGGCTGCATTATTTTCAAATTGTAGGACATAAAAAGAAATTGAAAAGGATCCATTTCACAAGGAGTTAGATCTTGCTGCTACACAAAGGAAATTAACTAGTTAACCTTCAGAGCTGAAGAACCTAGGCTTATAATCCATTGACTTCAGCATGGTCTCATTTAGAAATCTGTTATAAAAAGTGTGCTGGTTTGAGGCTAATTGGAATATTTTAATGAGGAAAATTAGATTATAGGCCATGAAAAAAAACCAAAAACCAGTGATGTCTCCTTCACTCAGGTTTGCTGAGATGTATAAAAGCAAGGACACACACATAGATAAGACAGTGAGTCTCTCTGTCTGTAGAGTCTATTGGTGTCTGCCTCTCTCTTTGGCTTCTGCTTGGATCTGTGTAACTCAACTAGTCTTTCTGTGTCTAACCCTCCCTTGCCAATCTTTCCAATTCACTTTGCACATAAGGCAGATTCTGCAGATTCTGGGATAAGATTGGGGGGGTGGAGAGAAGGTGAAAGGGTTGTTGGGAGCCCCTCCTGGGCTAATTTCTCGAGGGGTATTGTGTTTTTGTATTACTTTCAACTTGTATATTTCTGTATATAGCTGTAAATATTTGTAATATATTGTAAATACCTGCTTGTAAATTGTGCTAAGCTTCCTTAACTTCCAGCCAGCTGAGTCTGGTCTGGGTGAATTCTTTGTGTGTGTGGGCGGGTAACTCCCAAGCCATCACAGAAAGCAAAGGAAAAAAAATATAGAAATTCACCAGTGCCAAGTGGGAAGGCTTCACCCCCGCTATATGTGCAGCGTGTCTGCACATTAGGGTGTGAATTCCAATCCCTAAGCATTTGGTTTGGAGGTTTATGTGCAGTGTTACTGATAGGTGAGAACTCCCTTCTTGTACTGCCTTCCTAGGCACAACTAGGCAGGAGTCGGAAACAAAACATCAGTAATAAAACCCAAGAGCTGAAAGCAGTACTAATGCTGGGAGAGCTTCAGGTGTTGCTAAAACCCCTTCCTTTTTGATCCCGGTAACATGACTGTGAAATCAGACTCTTCAGTGGGTGCTCAGGGGTTCCGCTGTGGTGTGATGTTTGCAGGTGGTGTGCTTCTGTGGGGGGCTCAGGCTCAGTCTGTGTTCGTTACAGTTGTGCCAATGTTTAATTTATTGAAAACGATTTCCAGTGCCTGGGAGGCTGTGACTGTGTGTAGAACTGCATGGAGCAGCTGTGGTTTAGTTTAGTGAGGGAGCCTCTTCTGTTGTGGTTTTTGATGTCCAGAAGGAAGGTGGATGTGGGGGATGTGACAGGGAGACTTGGTGTCTGTAGAGGGGATCTTTCCATTAACCATGCACTCAGTACTGATTAAAACAGTATCTTTTATAGTCTCATGGAGGGGTTAAAAAACAAAACAAAATTTGAAACAAGATCAAACCTTGCACAGGGATTGCATTCATATATCTATGAACTGTGCAGAAGGCTCCCTTGGTTGTGCTTTAAAGATACAAAGCCAGACATGGCCTTTGTGTGTGTCTCAGCTTGTGATTGTGATGCAGTTTCCTGCTGCCTGTTCTTCCTGCAAACCTTAAAGCACCATTGCTCATCTTAATCTTTCTGCCATGCTGTCAAACAAACACAGTTTTATCCCTTGCACTGTTTAAAATAAGCAGTTTGCATTTCAGAGTATTCCATATTTTACATACATGCTGTGTTTGTGCTGGAGCAGGTTTAGGCTGGTTTAGCAGAAAGGGCTCTTGGATATTGGAATGGCCTGCCCAGAACAGTGCTAGAGTCACCATCCTTGAGTGTGTTCAAGCATCCTGTGGACTTTGGGGCATGGTTTAGTTGTGACTCTTCAGTGCTCGGTTGAGGGCTGGACTGGATGATGTTGGAGGTTTCTTCCAACCAGATGGATTCTGTGATGCACAGTTTTCTAAGCCATGCCACATTTATTGTTGAATTCTTCTTGTCTCTTCTTTGCGTGAGTGTGAGCAAGCATGTCTGTGCTTGTGCACAGGTCAGCAAGGTACAGCCAAGTACCTCTAAGAGATTGTGTTCCAGCCCATTCCACTGAGTTACTTACTCTCACTGGAAGCTCTCTTGTTGCTGTCAGTAGGAGCAATTTAATGGGCAATTATAATAAAATATTAGTTTTCAGAAGTTTGATTTTTATTGACTGTTAACTGTTGAGGTTATTGGTTGTTAAAACTGGGTTTGAAATGTTTCATATTTATCTGAGGGATCTGTTTTCTTAATCTGGCAAGAACAGTAATTGAAGAAAGAGATTTGCTTGCAAATTTCCAGCTTCCCACTCTTCTGACTCACCTCCAGTCAAATAAAAAACATGTAAATGAAGTTGATACCTTTGTGAAGGTTCTTAGATATTCTACTCATGTTGAGCTAGGCCTTTCAACAACAGCTTGTATTGTCCAAGTCTGTTAATGAGAAAAGAGCATTGTAACATTAGAGTGATGTTGAGATGGGCAAGACAAAGAGTCTCTGTCAAACTTAGGCTTTAAATGGAAGCATCTATTTTGTTTTATAAGATTTATGAGTTACGAGTAGACAAATAATGGCCACTTTTACTGATAACATGTTTCCAACAAGGAGATTGGGAAAGGCAGTAGAAAGAGTATCTAATGTGTAAGAAATTTTTAATTTGTCAGTAGAGAAAAAACATTATCATACGTGTGGTCATTTTTATTCATGCTGTGTAGTGCTGTCATGGGAGATGTGCTGATACCTCACAGGGTTTATCACAAGGCAAAGTGTTCTGTGTAGACTGTTTGCCAATCTTCTCATCTTGGAATAATTTTTTTAACTCAGGAGTTAGAGACTTTGTAAATCTAAAGGTTCCGTACAAGAGATGGGTATGGAAATGAAAAATGTCTGGTGGCCCAGGGCGCTCAGGGTGAGCTTCCCTGGCAAGGCTTGTAGTACTTTGTGAGCTCAGTACAGGCAGCCTGCAGTTTCCTGTAGGGACAATGATTAAAGTGACATGGGCGGAGCAAGCCAAGAGTTGTGGGCTTTGTTAACACAAGTAGCTGCTGTATAACCTGAAGATCCATGGCCATTACCTGAAAGAAAAGAGTTTCCTTCCAAGGTACTATCTGGTTTTCAGGGATCCTGTGTGATGAGCAGGTGCTAGGTTGTGTTTTCAGAGGGAGCAGATAAGAGAAGCTTAGAATGTCAAGTGGTTATGGCAGTGCTGGGGTGCAAAGCAGGAAGCTTCTTAATGTTATCGAGACTCGGTGAATGATCCTGTTATTGTCATGCTGTTAGCTGTCAGGTTTGTGTGGCAG
Organism: Psilopogon haemacephalus; assembly: GCA_013396835.1. Classification (NCBI taxonomy): domain Eukaryota; kingdom Metazoa; phylum Chordata; class Aves; order Piciformes; family Megalaimidae; genus Psilopogon; species Psilopogon haemacephalus. The sequence continues at coordinate 243,044 of VWZI01019102.1, read as the reverse complement.
TTTTGGCCAGTACCTTTTCCATCAGCTACCCCAGTCCCTTTTTATGAAACACTTCCTTGCAGTGCTTGTTGTCCCCAGCAGACTCACAGGCTTCACGCTTGTGAGATGCGCTGGCAGCCAGGGGCAGCAGTAGAAATTATTGTGCAGTGTTAGGAAGGTCTGTCACATAATGCATTGTAATCTGTGAAAAGAAGGTATTTTGGGAACCATTTGCATGCTTTTGATGCATGTGAATACACATAGAAGTACATTTAAAAGAGCATCTTGCATTTAGGGAGAAGCAGGAACTCTTGCTCTTGTTGGTGCTGTTAAACATGTCCTCTGTTGCCAAATGCCAGTCATGTTCTGCCTTGGAAGATGAGGCTGTTCAGTCTGGAGAAGGCTCTGAGGAGACCTTGTTATGGCCTTCCAATATCTGAAGGGGATTACAAGAAAGCTATTGAGGAGTGATAGGACTAGGGGGAAATGGAGCAAAACTAGAAGTGGGTAGACTCAGATTGGATGTTAGGAAGTTCTTCACCATGAGGGTGGAGAGACACTGGAGCAGGTTGCCCAGGGAGGTGGCATTAGCCCCATCACTGGATGTTTTTAAGGCCAGGCTGGATGTGACTCTGGGCAACCTGATCTAGTGGAGGGTGCTGGAACTTCAAGATCCTTGAGGTTTCTTCCAACCCTGACAATTCTGTGATTCTGTGATTCATCTCCTCCAACTCTGCTGCGTGGTGATCCTTACGCTGAGGTGCCACATAACAACCTCTGTGTCCTTCAGAAAAGTTTGTTGTTGTCAGATGTCAGTGTAACTCTTTTGAACTGATTAGAGTTTTTTAAAGCATTTGCGCTACTACTTTTTTTTTCCTGCCTCTCAGACTGTGGTATTGGTTATGGGAAATGGGGCATGTGTGTTGAGAGAATTAGCTGTTAGAATGGATTGCATGGTGTTAGAATTTTAAGTTAAATCCTGTCCCTCCATTTTGGGTTGGGTTTTGGTTTTTGTTTGTTTGTTTGTTTTTTTTTTTTTACCTATTTGTTTTGTAATTTCAGTTTTTACAGTAGCTAGCTGCTTTATGTGCACTTCAGGAGTTGTGGTAAGCTGTGGGCAGAAATGTTTGACTCTTGATTGCTTGTTTTGAATATTGCTCACATGAAACAGCTTAACTAATCCAGGAATAAATGTAAACTTCAATCCCAGTTAAACCCCATAGTTTCTCTGTGATACAGTGTTGACTGCTTGCCATTGACTTGACTCACCTTTAGGTCAGCTGAAACCTCGTTGAAAATTAGACCCTATGAAATGCTCAAATCACACCAACACCAGAACATTCTAGTTAACCCCAAGAACTGCATTCTGTTCTTAAAGTTCCACCCCTTTTTTTCTTTTCCTCTCTGTTTTTTGTTTTGTTTTAATTTTATTTCTATTTTTTTTAGTGAGTGACAGTTGCTTCAGGAACCTTGCCGAGGATCGTAGTGGGATAAACCTTAAAGATCTGGTCCAAGACCCTTCTTTGTGAGTATCTGGCTCTTATTGCTAAGCAAAGAAAAACTTCTTCCAATTATCCTTGTGAGTAGCTTTGAAATATGTAAAACAGCAGTGCACTTAGTGTTTTAGTGGTAATGTGCTTGCCGAGTTGTTAGTCTTTCATACTGACAAATATTGTTCGGAGATTTTTTAATTTATGTATTTCTTTTCATGAACTAACAGCCAGGGAGCACAGGAAGGGGTACAAGAGTCAGAAGAGGTACATGCTGGTGTTTTCATGGAGGAGCTGCATGTACGTTGTTGCCCCCTCTGTTTAAGGAGACTGGCTGATTGTGCTGCAGGGTTATTTTGCTGTCTCTCTGGTTTCGTACAGCTCATTTATTCCTTCCTCTACCACCTCTTTGAATTCAAACATGTAAGCAGATGATCCAGTGTTTACTTTGTGGCAAGCCTAAGTGGTCTTGAGCTCAGTGTTGTGTTTTCCTCTAAAATCAAACCCAACCTCATGAGTTCTGAGCTAAACTTGAAATAGCATCAAACATTTCCTGGTTGTTTTCCTCTCCACCCTCCCCTCAGGTAATTTTAATACCAGATGAAAATATTCTTGCTAGTGTGTACAACGATACCACTTGTTATGAAGGAAAGGAAAGAGGGTAAAAGTTTCTATCTTTTTAACAGGACTGATAGTGCCTTTTGCAGTGAGTCCTAACAGGATGGGCCTTTACACTGGCAAAGCACATTCTGCAGTCCTGGTTGAGAGGCAGTGGAGAGAAAGAAAAAAATGACATCTTCTTTCAGTTCTGGGGGATCTTTAGTAATGAAGCAGATGCAGAATTTATTCTGTCGCGTTGTAAGGGTTAATGATAGCTACACAACTGCCAGCATGTTTGTGCTGGCATCATGCATGTAAGATTTGGCAGTTTATACAGAGAGGACAGGTATAACTGTTGCCTGGATTAATTCACTAGGTATGTTTTTCGTTATTACTAAGTATTGAAGTAAAGGCTCTTTCAAAGGTCTTAATTTCAAACGCAAATTTGCCTTTGGAGTGTTTGGGCTACTTTCTTTTTCAGAATGGTGTCTTCTGGAGTTGCAGCTATGAATAGGTTTGGTTTTGCCCCTGCAGAAGTACTAAATTCCCCTTGTTGTAGAGTGATCTTTTTCCTTACTGTTTCCAAAAGTGATGAAATCTGCTTTCCTTCCTTGACTGTAACTTACATGAAGATTGCAATACGTTATTGCAGTCTGTAAAACAAATAAAATTGATTTCTGTTGCTTATAGAGCAAGAAGCATAACTGACTGCACTGTAGCCATTTTTTTCACTTTGAAAGATGGAATGACATCTCCAAATATATCCAGTTAGGTCTCCAGGGCCCTCGATGACACTGTTATTGTATGACAGATTATGATGCAAGAAAAGTCTGCTTCTTTCTGCCTCTTGATGGGGCTGTACAGACTTTGGCTCTAAATGGCTATGCTTGCAGTTAGTGCCTGTTAGGAGCTCTTGCAAAGCCTGTGAGAGTGTTACTGGATCTTCAAAACAAAGACATAGTCTTAAGCATCTGAGTTCTTTGTTGCACAAAGATATATGCAAAGGGCAGCGTGAGGCCAAAGTGCATGAGTGTCAGTCAATGAGATGTTTTAAACTTTTTTAAAAAATGAGAATAAAGTTTAATTAAAGTATTTATTTAGCCATGATACTTACTTGTAATGATACCTGAAATGGCAAAGTGGCATCTGACTTACCCTCTTACCAGTTCAGTATTTCTGTTTTAGGGTTTCTTTAGTCCTGGTTTACTTGGGCTGTGGATGAGCTGCCTCTTTGCAATCTGGTATCAGCTATCAACATCAAATTTCTGTAAAACACTCTGGTGCTTTCTCTGTAAATGGCTCTGTCATTCCAAAGATTTGCAGTGCCTTCAAAAGGTATGACACTAAAAACACAGTTCAACAGAGAGTGCAAGATACTTTTGGATAGTTGGCATGTAAATAGAGAGTAGATATAAGCACGAGTAACAGAGGTAGCACATCAATAGCAGCTGAGGTGGAAGTACAGTGAGATATACCAAAATGGTGGGGTAAAAGGAAAGCTTTAGTGCTTTTGCATTACACTGGTGAAATGCATTGTGAGTGGTGTCCAGCTCTTGCGAGGCTTAGCTACCTCAGGCAGTTCTCTGAGCTATACTGGCATTGCTGCTGCTACTTGTCACTCAGCTCCATCACCGAGAGCTTCCCTGTTCCTACTGCAGGAGGATTTTTCTTTAGAACTGGAAGTGTCTTTACATTGAAAGGAAACTCCAGAAAGACATCACTGTAGGTTTTTTGATTAGTATCTGATATATCAAGTGTGTCTAATTTTCAGGGCAGTCTTCTTTCCCTAGCTGATTTCCTAGCTATAGCAGTCTGGACTCTGTAAACTTAATCTGGTTTCAGTTCTCTCATCACTAACAATAAAAGCTCTGCTGCTGGAATCAGGAGTTTGGTCATTTCTAGTTGTGTATGTCTTACTCTGTCAGTGGAAACAGACATGCCACTGAATAAAGAACCAAGCATGTCAAGTAAACCAAGTGAGGAGATACAGACTATGGGAGAAAGAGACATGCAACAACTTTCCAATTAAATCTCATTTTGTAGTTAATTACAGACAAGTCAAATTTCAACAAAAATTTGAGCAGAGGTTGAACTGAAAAGGTGGCTTGGGAGTTAACTGCTATTCTTTATTCATTGCAGCTGATCCTAGAATGGGTTGGGTTCTAAGGGATCTTTTAAAGGTCCACCCCTTCTGCAGTGAGCAAGGGTATCTTCAGCGTAATGTCTGTTGTATACAGTGTCACAAGATTGTTGGACACAAATCTTAGAGATGCAGGGTGTGTAGGTGAACAGCGGTGCATGACTTGTGTTAAGTTAGCCAAGAACAGTGGAAGGGTAGTCTACATTATCAAAGGCATTGTGATTTTGGGCTGAAGTTTGTAGTAGATGAGGTTGCCTTGATAGTTGGAACATATTCTAAATGTCAGTGTGATAAAGAGAGTGAAATCTCTTCCTAGGAATGTTGGGAGGGCTCTGCAGATTACAGCTTCTGTATGTCCAATCCTGTGTAAGTGCTGAGAGCTGAAGTGGGATAAACCTTAGTTTGTTTGGGTTTACCTCCAGGCACACCAACAAGTCTCTGAAAAGATACTTTGTAAGGTTGTCATTGAATACCTTATCCTTGTGCTTCAAGAAAACAAACGTTCTAAACAGATAAGATTCCCTGGCAATTTGTAGCAAAATTTGCTAATATTACATACATTTGTTTTTTGGCTGTTTAGGCTAATGGCTATAAACCTGTAGGAATAACTTCATCTATCTGAAGCAAAACCTTAACAGTGGTCTGTGGCAAAACAGAACATAAGAAAATATCTCTCTTAAGCACTTAATACTTTCCAGCTCTAATAATGGTCTTACCTCTTGGCCCAAAGCAGTCCCCTGTAACCTCTGTAAAGCTCTATGTCAGCTTTATACTGATCTGAGGTACATCCATCAAAACTTGCTTTCTCTCATCATGTGGTTTCTAAGTTCTTAGAAGGTATTTTCCCATTTTTCTCTAGCAGCGCCCTGCAGTAGCCTGCAATGACAAAATGAATAAGCAGAACAATAACCAAATAAGTTGGTCTTTAACTAGAGGTTGTGCAGCCCCAGTGGTGGCTGGACTCAGAAGCATTCCGAAGAGGGAAAGGTTCTTGTCTTGTGTGCCAGCTGCAGCTTGAGTGCTTCATTTGGAGTTCTGGTTCCAGAATCAGTTGCAGTACTTCTCTGCAGTGCAGGGATGCACCTGCTTGAAGCCTGTTAGCCAGGTGCCTCTATCTAGACCTGCTCAGGGAACTTCTGTACATGGAGGATCTGTAAATGTGAATCCTTCTTATTATTAGGAAGTTTTAAATGCATCTCTGGAATAGGCTAGAGAAATGTTTATTTTCTTAGGCTTCTTCTGGAACTATCAGTTGTAAATGGATATGTGATACTTGTTGCAGTAATAAACACCTCATTGGTTATGGAGATATACTAGGTCCTTCATTTTCAGGGTTAAAGTTGATGTTATTTTTATCAAATGTACTTAACTTTTATAAATAAACAAAAATGCTACAAAATATTGTTAAAAACGAGCTCTGGACAAAAGCCTTATCCTTTTGGCCCTGTTTTACTGACTAATGTCTGAAAAGAAATGCATGGGGCACAGGCTGAGAAAAGATCAAGTTTCAGTGCAGACAGTTTTACAAAACTGATTAAAACATACATAGAAACAACTTTCAAACCTTGATTTTAAAAGTGTCCATTCAGCTTGTGGCTTAGAATTTATATTTATAGTATTTATGGAATATTATTTCAGTCAGTTTGGGTTAGCAGTGCTGACTCTGCCCACTCTCAACTCTTTCCACCCCTGTGCCCTGGCCCCAACCTACTCAGTAGGCTGGCGAAGGGGGGGAAGGTAATTGGGGAAGTGCTGGGGGCACTTTCACTTTGCCTGTTAGAGGAATTCAGACAAGACTGCCATGTGTCTGGACGTGTTCAGGAGCAAAGATGACTCTTTGCACAAGTAGTAGGAAAATTGTCACAGTCTGAGTTAAACATAAGAAGACTTCTTTCTTTAATAATATACACCAATGTCTGATCAGGGTGGACTGGAGTAGAATGTGGAGTGTTCATCTCACAGCCCATCCTTTGTTTTTGCATTTAATGACAGCAGCTTAGCTTCCTGGTCAGTATTAGTTTTCAAACATCAGAGTCCAAGATCTCTTTAAAGACTTCTTGTATAGTGGTGGGGATATCCTTGCGGATATCTGACTCTCTGACTCTGACTTTACTGTCTTCTCAGCCACCCCAAGTCAACCACAGCTTCCAGTTGTACTCTCTAGTCTTACCTTCATAACCTTATTTTGCCTTTCTTCATCTCATTTCAAGCTTCTTCTGGAGAGATCTTTTTCTGTTGCAGTTGGCATTTTCAACAGCTTTCTACTCAGAGGGTCTGTGACTCTTAGAACTCAAACAGTCTCTTCATAAGTCCATTTTGCCACCTTCAGGCTTCGGCTGAATCTTGGCTACCCTGACTCTTCACCTGACCTCATTCTTCCTGACTCCAGTCTGTGTTTCTGTTTGTAGCTAGGTCTTATGTGGGTATTTAAGTGTGCTGTGTTCTTGTAGGGTAGAGATACTGGAAAGGAAAATACTGTATCCACAGGAGAGAAATCTTAGGTTAGCCTGAATCAGTGGAGGAGTCTCTGAGAAGAACCTCTGAGCACTCAGCAGTGTATTCAGTGTTTGTGTATTCTTGGAGAAGGAAATAACATATGAGGATTTAACAAAGAAAAGAAGAAAATGGAAGGCCTATTTACATGATTCTATAAACATGGCATGTCTGTACACCGTGACTCCTCTATTCACTTCTAAATGGGGTACATTGTGGGTCACCAGGTTAAGCAGAGATTTGAAACGTCTTTCTGTATGAAGAGAAATTAAACAGACTGGAACTTTTCACTGGAACTAAGAAATAATGTATAGTGGAGGTACACAGAATGAATAGCATAAACCCACAAAAATTGGAGGCAAACATCCCCTGTTTTTCACAGGTCAGATTTTTTGTGACAGGAAAAAAAATCAGACAGCAGATTGCAAGTGACTAGTAGTACACACTTATTCAAGTGCAGCAGAACTGAGTGTTTCATAATTGATGTAACAGCATGTAGAAGCCTGGAGTATGAATGACAGATACAAAAAAAGGGAACTAGATTGATGGATCGACTGTGGCTGTTAAAGCTGATGCAGCATCTAGGTCAGGAAAGCTCCTGAAGTGAGGATTGAGAAAGGCAGTAAGTGTGTCCCAGGGGATGCATCGTGCTCTGTGTCATATGTTTATTCCCTAAGCATTTGTTTTTCAGAAGCAAAGACACTGTGGTGAGTTGTGTGGACTGTTAGACTGAGCTGGTGTGCCAGTTCTGACATACTTCTTTCAGGGACAGTAGTTTCATGGACTACACATGAACTTCAAACTTCCCTGACATGGCTGAACTTAAATTGGGAGCTCCCAGTAATGCATGAACAAAAGCCTCTCAACACAGGGGTTCTAATCAGCGTATTACACAGCAGAAAATGTCTCTCCTCCAATCTCACTGTTAAAAATGCCTAAATGCTCTTCTGAAATGGTCTTGCTTCTGAAATTGGTTGTGAACTGAGCCCTGGGCAGGAGTCTTTTTGCAGGAGAAGGATACATTGCTTCCAAGGTTCTAAAAGAGCTTAAAAGAGTGCCTCATTTGGGGAAGGCTCCTATGAAATGTGGGTGCATATTTGCAGTAAGATGAAGTTAACAGGGGAAGTGGCTAATTTTCTACTGAAGGATTATGATAGAACACCTAGCTTCAGCCATAAAGGAAGCCTTTCCTCTGTGTCTTAAGAAGGATTCTGACATTAGGATACAGAAAATTGGTACCCAGAGATGTTTTCATGTTTTTATCATAGAATCATAGAATGGTTTAGGTTGGAAGAGACCTCAAAGATCATCCAGTTCCAACCCCCTGCTAGATCAGGTCGCTCAAGACCTCATCCAGCCTGACCTTGAACACATCCAGGGAGGTAGCAGCCACAACCTCCCTGGGCAACCCATTCCAGTGTCTTGCCACCCTCACTGTAAGGAACTTCCTCCTAACATCCCATTTAAATTTCCCCTCTGCCAGTTTGAACCCATTCGCCCTCATCCTGTCATTACAAGACTTTGTGAATAGTGCCTCCCCAGCCCTCCTGTAGGCTCCCTTCAAATACTGGAAGGTTACTATAAGGTCTCCTTGAAGCCTTCTCTTCTCCAGGCTGAAAAGCCCCAACTCTGTCTTCATAGCAGAGGTGCTTCATCCCTCTGATCATCTTCATGGCCCTCCTCTGGACTCTCTCCAGCAGTTCCATGTTATATAGTGCTGCTCACCATATTTAAATTCTGAATTGCTTTTTTAATTGGAAACAGTTGTCCTGCTGTCACTTGTTCAGGGGGGCTTCTTGAAGTTACTTTAGTTTTAACATTGTAGAACAGATACCTGTATGGATGGTGGCTTGAGTGAGGAAGTAAAGTTATCCCATGATAATGATTGTGGTGTTTTCATGTACACTTTTTCTTCATCTTCCATTACAATTTAATTTCATCATGGACTCCTCACTTATGCTTTCCCTCTTTTTCTGTTCTAACACATAAACTTTGGAAGAGCATATCCAGGACACAGGTGTATGTTCTGTGGATGATGACAATCTTCAAATTCAAAACTGACATTTTAAGTGTTCAAAAAATGCCTCTGGTGATTTTCCACCGAGTTATTTCAAAGAAACACAGTTGTACTACAATGCCAAATGCTTCTCTTTACACTCTTGCTAATTCTCCTCAGATTTTTCCTTTTTTTCTATTTAGAGCATTTCTCTTCTTATATTGGATTTTATCCCTTCCGTTGTATTGTAATAGAAGGTTTATTCTTAAAATATCCTATTTTCTATTGATTATTTGTTTTCAGATCTATTAAGGGGTTTTTGTTTGGCTGGAAATAAAGTGTTTATGTGGAATTTGCTATAGTAGATTATTTGGTTTAGTAAATACAGGATGCTCTGCAATGTTGTTTTACTGACACAGTTGAATTGCCTGTTTAAAAAACACGTCATAAGAATCTTTTTCTCCTTCAACCCTTCCTCCTTCAGTGTTTTTCTTACTGTCAAAAGCAGCCTGCACAGTTAGTGTGCTCTGTAGCTCAGTGCAGTATGTGGAAGTGTTCAAGTATCCAGGTACAGAGGAGATGATGAAGGATCCATTAAATCTCACAGTGACTCCTCTTTCCCATTTTAACCAAGTGTAGTTCATTTGTTCCTGTGATTTACTTAAAAAAAAAAAAAAAAAAGTTAATAAAAAGTTAATACCTACATTTGAAAGGTCATGGCAGACTGGTGAAGTTCCTCTGACTGGAAAAGGGCAAACACAATGCCCATCTTCAAGAAGGCAAAAAAGGATGACCCCAGGAACTACAGACCAGTCCATCTCACCTCTGTGCCTGGCAAGATCAGGGAGCAGATCCTCCTGAAGGTTCTGCTAAGGGAAATGGAAAACAAAGCAGAGGTGATTGGTGGTAAGCAGCATGGCTTCACCAAGGGCAAATCACACCTGATAAATTTGGTGGCTTTTTATGATGAAGTCACAGCATCAGTGGACAAGGGAAGAGCAACTGATGTCATCTACCTTGACCTGAGTAAGGCATTTGACTCTGTCCCACATGACGTCCTGGTTACCAAACTAGAAAAACATCAACTTGATGGGTGGAGCACTGCTGGATAAAGAATTGGCTGGATGGTTGCATGCAAGGAGTGGTGATCAGTGGCACAATGTCCACCTGGAGACCAGTGACAAGTGGTTTCTCTCAAGGGTCAGTGCTGGGACCAGTGCTGTTTAACATCTTTGTCAGCAACATGGACAGAGGAATCGAGTGCACCCTCAGCAAGTTTGCAGATGACACCAAGCTGTGTGGCACAGTCGACTTGCTAGAGGGCAGGGATCCCTCCAGAAGGAGCTGGACAGGCTGGAGAGGTGGGCCCAGGCCAACCTCATGAAATTCAACAAGGCCAAGTGTAAGGTCCTGCACCTGGGTGGGCACAATCCCAAGCACAACTTCAGTTTTGGTGGCGAGTGGCTGGAGAGCAGCCATGAAGAAAAGGACCTGGGAGTCTGGGCTGATGAAAAGCTCAACATGAGCCACCAGTGTGCACATGCGGCCCAGACAGCAACTGTGTGCTGGGCTGCATCAAGAGCAGCATGGCCAGCAGGGCAAGGGAGGGGATTCTGCCCCTTTACTCTCTTCAGACCCCACCTGGAGTACTATGTCCAGTTCTTNAAGTGTAAGGTCCTGCACCTGGGTGGGCACAATCCCAAGCACAACTTCAGTTTTGGTGGCGAGTGGCTGGAGAGCAGCCATGAAGAAAAGGACCTGGGAGTCTGGGCTGATGAAAAGCTCAACATGAGCCACCAGTGTGCACATGCGGCCCAGACAGCAACTGTGTGCTGGGCTGCATCAAGAGCAGC
>VWZI01019102.1:186886-232389 GCA_013396835.1 Psilopogon haemacephalus | reverse complement strand
ACAGGATGAGGGGGAATGGGTTTAAACTGGCAGAGGGGAGATATAAACGGGATGTTAGGAGGAAGTTCTTTACAATGAGAGTGGCAAGACACTGGAATGGGTTGCCCAGGGAGGTTGTGGCTGCTCCCTCCCTGGATGTGTTCAAGGCTAACACCTCCTTGAGTGACCTGTTCTAGTGGGAGGTGTCCCTGCCTATGGTGGGGGGTTGGAACTGGTTGATCTTTGAGTTGCTTTCCAACCTGAACTATCCTATGATTAGGTGGTGGTTTCTAGTTTGCTGCGGTGCACTTAAACATACAAATGTGCTTCTAAAGTAAAGATGCTTCTGGTGTATCCATTCTGCTGATATAAATCCTCCTTTTCTAACCAAGCCTGGAAAGCGACTCGTTACATGGCCAGCTAGGAATGCAGAACTGTGTCAGGCTGTAACCTGAGTGTCATTTTCCTATGCAGGTAAAGAGGACACAGGAGAGGTGACTGAGAGCAGATTTTCCTATGCAGGTAAAGAGGACACGGGGCAGGTGACTGAGAGCCATTTGTCCCTGTGTTCTAGGCTGGCTGCATGACTCAAGACTGAGAAGCAGCACCTTGGTATCATGAGCAGCTGTGGTGTGGTGTGGTGTGGTGTGGAGGTGCTCACTGCCTGCACCTCCAGCTGTTCCAACACTGTTTCCTGGAGCAAGCTCTCTGTTGAGCCTGCTTTACCACATTTGCAATGCTCTGAAAATTAGAGAACAAGATTTGAATAAATTTTAATTCAGCTTATCAAAGCAGTTCCATGCAACCTTATCTTCACCTAAATCTGCAAAAAATTCAGGGGAAAATACAATGTCTTTTCAGCTTTTTGTTGCAAAGTACAAACCATTAAGAAAAATTCAAGAATGTGTTTGAGTTTCATGTTCAACATGACATTAAACTGGCAAACAAACAAGATTTCATGTGAAGCCATCAGGTAGTTCTTAACCAGGTTTTATACAGCAGACCTCAAAGTGCTATAATTTGATATATCTGCTTCTACCAACTCTCCATTTAAATCGCTCCCATGGAGCAGTTAGTACACATTCTAATCACACTGTGAGAACACGCAGCGTATCTTTCACATTTCGTATTTCAATGATATGGGTCATGTCAGTTACATATTGCCTTGCTAATGGCTTTCTGACAAACAAGGAGGAGCGAGTACTCTGAGCTGTCTGGCTTGCTGAGTGCAAGCCAGCATGCTTTCCCTCTCAGGGTGGTTTATGAGTTGTGGCTCAGTGCCACTCTAACGGTGGTACGGAATTGGCTATGATCTGATGTGGGATGCCAGCACAGATCTCTGAAATTAACAGCTAGACAAACTCAGGGTTGATTTGGGTTTTTCTTTTCTTCCTTTGTCTCCTATGTTTAATCATTCAGTTGTTAGTAAAAGCTCTAGGATTTCCACCAAAAGGGGCAATAAATAAAACAATAAAATGCTAAAGGCGAAGTAGGAAGCCTGCATTATAGTGTATCATTCAAGTATCTGTCACTAACAAGTGGTCAGAATCAGGATTATTAGTTGATTTTAATGAGAATATGGTGCTTTATGCTTGCTTTAATTTAGTACAAAACTGTGTCATAGGCTGCATTGCTGCATAAAACAGAACTCTCCAATAATGTTCAAGCTTCCTGAAGTACTTCTGTGGTGCAGCTACGTAGTCATCTGGTTGCAGAGGGGAGAAGGATTGGGAAACAAAGCCTGAGCAGGCTAGAAAGCCTTCATTCTGTATTTGTGCTCATGACTGTATTGGTGCAGTTCTGAGAGTGGAGAAATTAAGCAGGGGCACTGGTAGAAAGGCCAATGAAGCTGCAGTTATGTGGGAAGTAGCCAGCTGTAGAAGCTGAAGGCCACAGGTTGCATGTAATTATTTCTGAGATGGACATTTTGTAAGTACTCCCTGATTGCACTAAGTACTAGGGACAGAATCTCAAAGTTCACAACTAGAAATAACTTTGAAACAGAGCAGTTACAGCCAAGACCATGCTTATGTTGCATTGCTCCCTTCATCCCACTCCTCCAGCAAAGAATGCTCTCAGTTGCATGATAGTTGCCTGGTAATGGACCTCTTGGCACTTTCCTTTGGGCCTTGTAGGGACCAGATAATTGAAGAGCCTGTCTGTGTGCTTTAGCTTTGATGTGTGCAACATCTTTGGCCTGCTTCACTTTGTGTGACCTATTAAATCTGTGACTGTTCTGTTAAGTTAGTCAGCAAAAAACACTGTTTAGTCCTTAGGTGTGTGTCTGTGTGGATAAATGTTTTAAACCAAACCAACTGTGTACCTTCCAACCAATCATAAACCACTGCTTCATTGTTCACAGAATAATCATTGACTGAGAGGTCATAATGTTATGTTATCACCAGTATCTATATATAATTTGTTTTCTTAACCTTTATTGTTGTGCACAGATTATTTTTAAAAAAAAAAAAAAAATTTGCTAACAGTGTAAACTCAATTTAAAAATCCACTTGCAGAGGTTTTGTATTAATGGCCTGTGTGGCACTGTGCTGCAGTGCCAAGGACTGGCTACTCTGCAGTACAGAAAAGCTGAAGTGGGAGTTAATCAACAGATGTGACTGAAAGATAACCTTGCAGTGGACATCTCTTAAGTACCAGGTACTCAGCTTCGACTTTTCCCTCATTTGTAAAAGGCTTTTGCCACATTTTGTTTATTCATTACAAGTGGTTTTGAATTTGGTAAAAATGGGTTTTGGATAAACTATTACATAAGACAATTTTGTAAAGGTGAAACAAATCCTGAAAGGATCCTGCTGCTAAAGATGCTTCATTAAGATGAAAAAAAAAAAAAATTCCTTACAATAAAACATCTGTAATCCAAGCTTCAGAGCTTGAGAAATTTGATCTTTATTTAAAAAACAGGTTTTCCTATGATTATTGTCTGTTCTATGAAGGCAGCTAACTGTGCTGGTAATCATGTTTCTTAGCTGTGAAGATGATTTCTAAATTGGGAGAAGCCTGCCTTCTTAGCAGCTTAAGGTATGGAGGCACTGCAGCTAAGAAACATATCCTGACACTTATCTAGGGTAGCTTTATGCATCGATGAGCATTTCAAATCAGGTGATATGGCTGGAGGGATTAGGAGCTAAAGTGCTGGCTGCTGTTGGGGAGGGATAGCAGGACTGTTTGTCCTGGCATCCTCTAGATTAAAATGCAGCTGACAATACAAATTACCTGCTAAAATCTACCCATTGCTGTTCTGCTGGGCTATGAGGAAGGGTAGCTTAACAGAAACAAAATCTGGAGTTTCCTCTTCATTTGTAAATGATCAATGGTCCACATGTTTTCTAGATCCATCTTTTAGGTTTTAAAAGGAAAAGATGGTCTTATTAGTTTAATTTTGCTTGGTTTGATAGGTATGTACTGAGCACTCTTCTCTGGATAGGTCTTTAGTCCTTGCACTCCTTGACCCAGTGCTACCCACCTATCTGTAAGCCATCTGATCACAAATGCAAATCCAAAGTAGAACAAAGCCTTGTAAATCAGTTGAATCATTGCGTTGTCAGCAGAATATGGTTTTGTAGCTTTAAGGCCCTGAAAGGGATCCCACTGACATTATTTACAGTGGCTTCTCTATCAGTTCTTTCAATGTTCTCTTATAATGTAACATTGCAGCTCAGCTCACTTCCTAAGTTAGCTGCTACCAAAACTAAGTTCAGTACAGATATGGATTATTTCAGGGCTTTGACTTTTGGTAGCTATTCCTGTTTCTTTCTGCAGACTGAGGGTGTCTGGTCCTGGTTCAGTAAGGAGAGGGCAGATTACATAATGACAATTGCTTGTTGGAGTCAGATTGTAAATTGTGATATGGTAAGAAAATTGCAGTTTCTTAGGGTGATGTTTTTCACAAAGCCTAGGTGTCACCAGATAGAAACCTCACATAGTGCTTTTGAGGAGGATTGTGCTTATGCTGTAGTGTCCTCAATCCCTATATGCAGGTAGAGTTTTCCTAACCTGTGCAAAGGATTAGCAATGCATGTTGGTCGTGTAATTAATTTGCCTGTTGATAGTCAGATATCTAGCCTTGCAGTTGTCAAGGTGGTTCTAGTCTCAGTTTGTGCTTTGCAAGAGCTCTTCTCCTGTCACTTTTGCTATTTTTATCTGGTCGGATTGACCAGGGCTGGCTCACTTGGAATATTCATGACAGCACTTAAGAAAGTTGCTCCAGGATTCACCGTATCTGTTCTCATTTCATCTCACTTGTGCTGTAGCAGGAACTGAGGAAGAGAGAAAATCTCTTCTTGTGTGTTTTTCATCTTGAGAGAAGGCTGGAGGCATGTTGAAGTTATGGGGATGTTATGGTCACTAGCACCTGAAGGAGTATGCCAACAAGCATTGTGTGTGCTCAGTCACCTTGTGCAGTTACATCTTCAACAAAAATACAATGTGAACCCTCTCCAGTAGCTCAAGGTGGGGCAGTCTCTTTTATCAGCATCATCCTCACAATGGGAGCAGCAATAAAGAAGAGAAGGGCTTCTATCCAACCTATCATACAAAATATGTGGCAGGAGAACATGGCTGATAATGCCTCTCAAGGTGACTTAAAACTGCAAATAAGAAGTCAGTAGTTACATTTTGCCAGTGGATTATGTTTGTATGAGCTATTCAGAAACTAAAATCAGGTTTTGTTTTTTTTAGGACCTGGATGAAGCAAAATGCACAAATCCACATTTAATCCAAGACCTGAGTGTCTATGGTCCCTGCCCATGTTTCTGAATGCTGAGCCAGGTGTTGCAGTTAGGGACAGGCGTTCTGAAGATCTCGCGTTGTAACGGAAAGATAGGAGCCCCTCCTTTTAGCCAATAGCCTTGAGTTAGGACGTAGAAAGATGGATGTGACGTTTTGTATGCTATAAAAAGCACTGCCACGTTTTAATAAACGCCATTTTGCCATTTTGCCTTTTGCTATCCATCATATTGATGTCTGTAGCGGATGGCCCGAGCAGCCTGGGTTTGGCTGTTCGTGTTGCCCTTGAACCAGGTCGTCACGCCTTCAGAGTAAGGCAACAGCCAGGTCCTAATGAATTGTGACACTAGTAGCAAAGACAATATATCAGTAGCTTTAAACTGATCCAGAGACAGTGTTGACATTTAAATGGTAAGATACAATGGAGAAAGTAAATGACCACTATAGAAAACAAAAATTAGAGCACTGAAAAACTCTTATAGCCAATAATGTACAATAAACAAGGAAATATTTTTCAATAACTTGAGTTTGAACCTTGCAGAAGTACTTTACAAGCAGCTGTAAAGTGTGGGTAATACCTTCTAATATAACTAAACTCTCTGGAACAGAGATAACTCTGTGAGGCAGGCAATAAAGTCTCACTGTCCGTATTGTCAGTAGCACTCTTCGTCTGCAGGAGCTGGCTTCTAGGTATGAAGAGAGGCAGATCAAACATGGAGTTGTTTTATTCATATGACTCCATTCAGTGGCTGAAGAGATTCTATTTCTTCTTTCCTTTCACATTCTTCAACATATAGCACACAGTAAAAAACTGAGCTCAGACAGGTCACTATTTTAAATAGGAGTTCTCACGTCAGCCATGTCTATAGATACATGTGAACATGTGTTACAGGAAAGCAGCATAAGTTTCTGCCTCTGAATTTAAGTATATGGAAACATACAGGCATTACAAGACTGCCATTAATCCTCTACAGAATTATGTTAATATTTTATATCTCTCTGGAATGTGGTGGAGAGAAACAAGACATTAGAGTTTTGGGAAGGTGAAGCATTCCTTGAAGAAATGTGTCTTGTACTACTCTATCATTATTGTAAGTAGAATTGTTGGATTATTTTTTAAACAAGTGATGAAAATGTGCAGACTTTTCTGTATTTGGAATACAAACTCCATAGAATAAAATGGGGAGAATACATGGAAATTGTTTTGATATTCCAGATTCAGTATCAGATTTTTTTTCTTTACAATTGAAATCCTTGGGCTTACAGAAAAGTCTGCACATTTTCATCACTTGTTTAAAAAATAATCCAACAATTCCACTTACAATAATGATAGAGTAGTACAAGGCACATGCAGCACCCATTTTATTCTATGGAGTTTGAATCGTCCTGCTGTCACCGTTAGTCTTATCAGTGTTTTATGGAATGAAGATATTTTCTGCATGCTTTTTTTGGCTGATCATAGTACTGTGACTGCTTTTCCCAACCCGTGGTCAGCATTTGGTTCCATTTTTTTCTCCGACACCAGAGATTCCTGTGCTTCCATTATTCCATTTTCCAGGGTTACATCTCTCAGCCAAGCTGCTCTCTTGAAAATAAACATTTAGTGCTTATTATTTGCACAAGCAGATACATGGACTTTTTGTGCTTAAGCATGCTTCACAAGCACATCTCAAAACCTGTGCACAGGGAATCATAGAATTACTTCCGTTAGAAAAGACCTTCAAGATCACCAAGTCAAACCATCAACTTCAGACTGCATCCTGTTCCAATGCCTGGCCAGCCTTTCACTCAAAAAATTTTTCCTCTCTGGACATGCTTCAGGACCTAAATGTTCTTCTTGGAGAGAAGGCTTCAAAACTGAACAGTATTTGAAGCGCAGCCTCACCAGTGCTGAGTGCTTCCCTGACCCTCCCGGCCAGGCCAGTATTCCTGTTCCAGGCCAGAATGCATGGCCTTAATGGCCATGGTGGTGTCGGGTTGATGGTTGGACTTGATAATCTTAGAGGTCTTTTAGAACTGAAACAATTCTACAGGTCGATGATTTTCAGCCATCTGGGCACATTGCTGGTTTGTGTTCAGCCTGCTGTCAACCAGCCATGCTTGAGTACCTAAGAAATTGAGGGGAAAATACCCACTCAAGTGGAGTGTGAGAAGCAGAGATACAATAAGACTCCTGAAGGACCATGTTTTTAAGGTCTGGGGTTTATTGAATACTGAAGTTGGGGGTGGGGGGGAAGGTAGCCAGCATGAATTTGTAAGAAAATAAGCCTCACTGTTTCTACTGCTTGTGGGTCAACTTACTTTCCTACAAGAAATCTTCTTTTCCTGCCCATTTGGCTCAGGTGGTCTCCCTTTCTGCTTGGTACAGAAGCCAAGGAGCTCAGCTCAATGATGGGAGCGTCAGCAGAAATGGCCTGGGTGGGCGAGGCCCTTCAGGCTGCTGTAGTGGCTTACCAGGGCAACCTTTCATTACCAGGTACCTCATTGCAATCCTGGTCGCATTCCTATGTCCTTTTATTTGCAGTGCCTTCCAAGACAGGCAACAGATCTGTCTGAGGTGGCCTGCAATTTTGCTCTTAGATGAAGCAGGAGGGCATTTGGTGGCAGGTGGTTGCTAGCAATACAAATGCAAATTCTCTCTCCTAGGTGTGTGCTTGCTGGAGAAAGTGCATATGCATGCTTTGCCCCAGCATAGTGGTTCTGTAGGATAAACTCAGATTAACATTTATGATTGTCTTGGCCCTTGCTATAAATACTTCTCTTCAGACAGTGTTTTCAAGTCCTCAGTCTACCAACTAAGTCCCATCATGGATATTAAAGATACTTTTCTCTGTCGAGGTGGTGAGAATTTGACTGCTTTTGTGGTAATGATTTTTGTCTGGTTCTGCATATTTTTTTCTTCCTGGAAGTTTCAAATCTGGCTCATGTTGTTTAATGAGCTGGCTGGTTGAGCATCTGATGCCCCAGTGGGAACTTTCAAAGTCAGTGAGTATGTTTTTGCTTAAATCTAGCTGATGTTTCTGTCTGTTTGGTTTAATGTAGGACTTCCACAGTCGGGTTACCAATCAGAGGGAGACAGTGCTGCCACTCCTTTGCGCCGTCAGCATGCATGCAGCCTGCAGAGCTGGGCTCTTGCCTGTCGGTCCACATGGCAAAATGCTTTTAGAATCTGCTGGAGTCTGGGAAGATTTTGAAAGTCAATTTTAATAGGAAAGAAGAGTTTGACTGCAGTGAAAGTTCCGAGTAGAGAGGTAGTCTTTATTTTTCATTCTTTGCTCATTTCAGAGGCCAGCACCCCTCTCTTTTGTTCCAACCTACCAGCATGAGGATGTTGAAAGCTGTGATATATTTGCAATGATTCGTGTGCTGCATAATCTGACCCAGTGAAATGCTGTAGTTCTAAAAAGATTCTGAGGTTATAAATATCCCTATCTGACATATGCATGTTGTTGGACAAACCATTCTGTACAAAGGCTTTGCTGTCTGCGTGCTTCATATTCTTGCTGTGAAACCTACAAGTATTAATTATATGACTTTTGAACAGTTACTAATGAGTTTGTTTAATGAAAATCAAAACTGAAATAGTTTTTCCTTGTCATGGAAGTTCAGCATTCCTCCTACTTTTGCCCAGACTTCCTGCTGAGAGTGACATATAGCAGTATTGCACCACTGAGAAGTCCACGTGTTTGAAGTTTCCTCTTTATCTGTTTTGAAGGCCCTTTGGAGGCCAGTGAAGCCCAACATTTCTTGGAGATGTTGCTTTCCTTGCTCACCTTCTGTGCATTTATTAGCCAGTAAGTAAGCTGATAAACATTTTCAAGAGGAGGCAGTCTATGGACCTGTCTTGTGTCTGGCAGCAGTAATTCCCCCAGCAGTAATTCTCACCAGCTGATTTACTGGTGAGCCTTGGACACTTTAACAACCACAGGCACCCCCTAGGAAACTATGCCATGACCTGAACTGCTGTGGGCTGATAACTCTACAGAGGTGGCTTTTCAGTTCCTGTACTTTGTCATAACAGTTACAGATTTCCCCCCAAATTAAATCAGTCCCTTGCCATTACCAAGGGACACACATAGGACCTTGTCTTAGTTTCCAATGCATGCTGAGAACAGAGATGCTTGTTGTCTTCTCTCTGAGTGACAAATTGTTGAAGTGACAGTATTTTCCTATTGAAGGTGCCTTAAAAATGAGCCTCTTCACTAATTTATTCTTGTTTTTCCTATAGTAAAGTAAAAAAAAAAAAAAAAAAGGATTTGAAGGGTGGAAGCAAAATAATCCCTTTTTCCTCCTTAAGAATAATGCTTGTATGTAGTGTCACTTTTTTATTATTAAAAAAAAGACCCCAGAAAATAGTGAAAGATGTGTTTTGTTCAAGAGTGTGTTGAACAAAACAAATGTGTTCAAGATGTGTTCAAGAGTAACTTTTGTTACTCTTGAAACAGTGATAAGGTAGGGAATAAAAATTTTCAAGCACTGGGTTAATTTTGTTCTTTCCCCCCTTCTTTTTTTGTGTGTGCAATGAGGCAGAGAGAGAATCTGGTAATTTTGACATCTTAATCCCAGAGCTGTTGTTCATGAGATGTGAACTGGCAGAGGGCACATCTGCAATCGTTTTAATTCTGCCAGGTTTCTGAATGCAGCATGTTGCAGTTAGCCTAAGATTGGAGGGGGAGTAGGTGTTCAAGAATCTAATTGTTGAATCCATCAAAATCCCCAAAAGAAACAAAGCAAAAAGCCATGGGTTGGATTTTCGTCATGTAGTCCTACACCTTAGAGTAAGTAAAACTGTCATCAGGAAGCGCTTTGCAAGCTGTTTTACACGGTTCATTGCTGGCATGCAGCCAGTGCTTAGAGCTGCAGCCCAGCTTGCTCTAGCTGCCAGTGTTCTGTTGTGTAGGATGTGAGCCCAAAATAGCATCTTACTATCTCGCTTCAGGGTGCTTCAGTGATTTCTCAAATGTCAATAGAAGCTAGTATCAATTAAAGTAGTTTTGTGTCTGCTTTTAATGTCTGCTCTTAGAGGACAAAGTTGTTTGGTGTGAGAACCCAAGGAACAGTTAAAGGGGTGTTTAGCTGGCCTTTGTGTTTGTTCGGGCACCCGGAGATGCTAAGTGATGAGATGGCACCTCCTGTTGTAGCTGGGAACCCAGTGAGAAAGGATCATAGAATCATTCAGGGTTGGAAGGGACCACAAGGATCATCTGGTTCCAACCTTCTTGCCATGGGCAGGGACACCCTACCCTAGATCAGGCTGGCCAGAGCCTCATCCAGCCTGGCCTTAAACACCGCCAGGGAAGTGTCTCCAACCACCTCCCTGGGCAACCCATTCCAGGCTCTCACCACTCTCATGGTGAAGAACTTCCTTCTCACATCCAATCTGAATCTCCCCACCTCCAGCTTTGCTCCATTCCCCCTAGACCTGTCACTACCTGACAGCCTAAAAAGTCACCCCCCTCCGAGGATGAGATGTGGGGATAGGGAAATGCTGATTGCTGGATTGAATGGGAAGAGCAGCTGGGGGTCTGCTAGGATAAGACAAAACAGTGAGCTGATGGTTTGGTAGGCAGTGTAAAGTGAAATAAAACACATATGAACCTCTCAATAAGTAGCTGTCTCTTCAGCAGGTTGGGACCACTGGGCCCACCTGCTGCCATGGTCACCTCTCCACAGCTGCTCTCTCAGCTTGCACTTGGGCTCTCTGTTGGTCACCTCTCCACAGCTGCTCTCAGCTTGCATTTGAACTCTCCATGTGGGAACGACAGGCTCTAGCATCAATGGACTGCATGGTATGCTCAGGCATAACAGCAGCTTTGAAATACAGCTCTGCTTCCTCTGCCACTGGACTACTCTGTGAAGTTTTGGCTGTATGCGAGGAGCCAAGGTGAGATGATTTGTTGATGTCTCAGCATTAAGCTGGCCCATTTCAGGAGGCAGTGTTGGCCAGTTTGCTCCAGCGTGGAATGGTAACATGCATTCGTTCAGCTGCCTGGGGCTCAGGTGGGGCAAACTCTTGAACACTGGTTTAGAACTCAGTCAAGAGGCAGAAAATTCTGATGGGGGATAAAAAAGACATTTATGAGAGGGATCTGACGAAGATGATCAGAGGGCTGGAGCACCTCTGCTATGAGGACAGGCTGAGAGAGTTGGGGCTTTTCAGCCTGGAGAAGAGAAGGCTTCGGGGAGACCTTATAGCAGCCTACCAGTATCTGAGGGGGGCCTACAGGAGGGCTGGGGAGGGGCTGTTCACAAGGTCTTGTAATGACAGGACAAGGGGGAATGGGTTCAAACTGGCAGAGGGGAGATTTGAACGGGATGTTAGGAAGAAATTCTTCACAGTGAGGGTGGTGAGGCACTGGAACAGGTTGCCCAGGGAGGTTGTGTCTGCTCCCTCCCTGGATGTGTTCAAGGCCAGGCTGGATGAGGTCTTGAGCGTCCTGATCTAGTGGGAGGTGTCCCTGCCTATGGCGGGGGGGTGGAACTGGATGATCTTTTAGGTCTCTTCCAACCTAGACCATTCTATGATTCTATGATTCTATGATACAATTTTGAGTTCTTTGCTTTCCTTTGAAGATGAAGCAGCATTTCACTGGGAGGCTTAGTGACAACTTGAAATGATTTAGGCAGTGATATAGCTGGAGAAAGATTAATGTTAATTAAAGTGGTATTGGAGAACTTCAGCAGATGACAGCAACCAAGATGGCTACAATCTATTTTTAGACCACTGACTTCATTGCATTCAGTGTGACTCATTTATTAAGAGATGAATCGATAGCTGAGCTTCTTACGGCACTCACTGCATGAGGAGCTGTAGAGAGTGCCCCAGTTCATGTCCGTGGTCAGAATTCCAGTGATAACAGCCATTCAAGATTGATTCAGTCCAGGTGCACAAATGTCTCATACGTGATGTAGCTACACAAGTGCAGGTTCAGTGAGTCCACCAGGGCACTGCAGAGAACCAGTCAGAAGTCCAACTTGCAACTGTATGAAAAATAACATTGTAATAATTCTAACCTTATGTCTATAATAAAGGATTTGAAAGCAAGGAATTCAGTTTCTGTTTCAGAAACAGTATTAGAACATAGGGCAAACATGTTGTAAAAGGATAGTATGTGTTGTTGTAACCTAGTTGGAATTTGAGTTTCATTCCTATTTGGACAGTGATTTGTAGTTTCTTGCCTCCGTCTGAGCACAGTTCGTCCTAGTTCTTAATTTTCCTTCACTTGGATGAAGTTCAAGTTTTCTCTCTTCATTGGTATTCTGCTTAAATTTATGAAATAGAAATATAGAATGTTAGGGGTTAGATGAGACCTCTGGAGATCATCCAGTTCAACTCCCTTGGCACAGCAGGATTACCTGGGGCAGATCACACAGGAACACATCCAAATGAGTTTCCAAAGTCACTATAGAAGGAGCCTCCACAACCTCTCTGTGCAGCTAGCTCCAGTGTGCTACCACCCTCAACAGTAAAGAAGTTTTTCCTCATGTTGAGGTGGAGTTTGTGGTGTTCCAGTTTGTACCTGCTGCTGCTCATCCCATCACAGGGCACCACTGGAGATCCTGGCCCCTTCTTCTTGACACCCACCCTTCAGATATTTATAAACATTAATAAGATCCCCTCTCAGCCTTCTCTCTCTAGGCTAAATAGTCCCAGGTGTCTCAGCGCTTCATCATCATACAGGCATTCTGGGCCCTTCATCATCATTGTATTTTGCTATCTCTCTTGAATGGGTGAGCCCAGAACTGGACAATGTACTTTAAAAATGGTCTGTACTGGTTTGAGGCTAACTGGAGGACTTTAGTGAGAAATTAAATTATAGGCTGAAAAAGGAAAACATTTGTGATGTCTCCTTTGCTCATACATTTGCTTAGATGTATAAAAGTAAGAACCCAAACGTAGATAAGGTAAAGCTGCTCAGGTCTGGCTCTGGCTGCTCATCTCTCTCTCTGGCTTCCAACTGAATCTGTGTAACGCAACTAATCAATTATTGCTTCTCATCCCCCCTGGCTGATCTTCCTTGCTTACCTGGCACATAAGACAGATCTTTGGATAAGATTGGGTAGTGGGGGGAAGGTGGTAGGGTGGTTGGGAACCTCTCTTGAGCACTCTGATCTCTGGGAGAACTGTGGTATTTCTGTTTTACCTTTTTACTGTATATATTTGTAAATATCTGTAATATATTATAAATATCTGCTTATATATTGTGCAAATCTTCATTTATTAACTTGCAGCTAGGTGAGCCTAATCTGGGTGATTTCAAAAGTGTGAGGGGGGGGGGGGGGGGAACTCCCAGACCACCACATGGTCTCATCCCGGTAGAGTAAGGGAGAAGGAGAACCTTCCTCGATCTGCTGGACAAACTGAATGGCAGGACAGCCATCCTGTGTATCAACCAATCCTCCCAATTTCATATCAGCAAGTTTGCTCAGGGGACACTCTGTCCCCTCCTCCACGTCCTTGATGAAGATGTTGAACAAGACTGACCCCTGAGGGATCACCACTAGTTACAGGCCACCAGCTGGACTGCACCACTGATAACCCTCTGACCTCTACTACGAAGGCAGTTCTCAATCCACCTCATAGTCCACTCTTCTAACCCACACTGTACTACTGTGCTGGTTTGAACTAATTGGAAGATTTGAATAAGAAATTAGACTATAGGCTAAGAAAGGAAAATATTCCAATGCCTCCTTCACTCATTTGTTTACTGAAATAGTATAAAGTTAGAATCAAAACAAAGATAAGACAGACTGCTTTGTGCCATACTGGCTGCTGCGTCTCTTTCCCTGCCTTCTTAGCTGGATCTGAATAACTTCTACCTACTTCCTACTGCTAATCCCCCTGGCTGATCTGCTTTTGCTTATGTGGCATGTAAGACAGATAGTGAGATAATATTGGGAAGTGAAGGAAGGTGGTAGGGTGGTTGGAAAACCCCTCTTAGGGACTCTGATCTCTGAGAGGGGTGTGGTGTTTCTGTATTATCTTTTTACTCTATATATCTGTAAATTTAATCTGTTATATGTTGTAAATATCTGCTTGTATATTGTGCAAAGCTGTAAACATAAAGCTTCATTTTTTTAACTTCAGCTGACTGAGTTCTAGCCTGGGTTATTTCAAAGTGTGGGGGGGGGCAGGGAACTGCTGAACCACCACAACTACCTACAAGGATGTCATGGAAGGCAGTGTCAAAAGCCTTGCTAAAGTCAGAGTAGACAACATACACTGCCTTCATCTACGGGAACGCAGTCACACCATTGTAGAATGCTATCAGACTGTATCAGTCTGATAGCATTTTTCCTTGGTGAATCCATGCTGGCTACTCCTGGTAACCTTCTTTTCTTCCATGTGCTTAGAGATGACCTCCAGCATGAGCTGCTCCATCACCTGCCCAGCAATGGAGGTGGGGCTGACTGGTCTGTAGTTTCCTGGGTCTTAATTCTTGCCCTTTTGAATTGATTGTGGGCAATTGAAGAGGCAGGAATTATAAATTATGTAGCTTTTATAATTTCCAAAAGCCCCACCCACAGTCTGTGTATAAATTAGTTTAAGTTTGGGTTCTAATTCGTTCGGGAAAAGTCTTCACAAGGATCCCTTTTCAGGTAATTCAGGAAGAATCAGAAAATTTGGAAAAGTTTGGGCATGAAACAGCTTTGCCCTATGATGACTGTAGGCACAGCTTTCACGAAGCCATGATCACAAAGCTCCGTGGTATTCCCACGAATGGCTGCAGTTTATCATTAGAGGCAGGTCCTTCGGCAAGAAGCCAGGATGCTCCTCAAGGTCCAGCTCAAAGTCCCTGCAAGATCTGTCTCCAGGTTCGTGTTCATGTCCATTCAGGTCCCAGTGCAGGTCCGAGCAAGGGTCCGACTCCAGTTTGTCAAGTTGCCATATATATAGTGGGGCAATTTGTTCCTTCCCTGTTCAAGCCCATGTGGGGTGGGAGAAGGTACTTTACGCCTATTGTACTAAGCCTCCAGTGACAAAGATGGGGAGGGAGGAAGACCGTTTCCTGCCCCATTCACACCTCTGGTGGGGCAGTGGACTTGAGTGTGCCCTGCCACCGTTCGCACCCCATTCAAACCTCTGGTGGGGCAGTGCCCTGCCCTGCCCCACCTTTTTGAATATTATGAAGATTAAAGCTTCCTTTTGTTTCAGTACAATTGTCTTGGCCTCACTTCAGTTTATTTCCTGTATTTTGCTAATTTTTTGGGTTTCTGTAGAAACCTTGCATTCCATGTTCTCCTGGATCCTTTGGGTGAACCTCTGCATTCTCTGTCAACCTGAGGTGCACTTTTTTACTGAAACAACTTCCCTAAGGTAGACACAAAGGATCTGCTCTTTCCAAAGTCCCTATGCAAGCAGTTGTATGAGATTTATTTCCTAGTTATTATTGTGTAATTTCTATCCTATCTTTTCTGATTTCTTCCACTAGTTTAGCCCAACTTAAGGTGTGGTTCATTTTTATTGTGCCAATTCTAATTTCTACATGAAGAATCGTTCCACTTTTCTTCTGCAAAGGAGTTAGAGGACTGGGCTGTTTGTGCTACATGCAGGGTATTATACAGACCTGATAAGACTGATGTCTGTTGAACTTTGGATATAAATTGTGGGACCTTTCAGAGATTATCTGTTATGCATGTGAAAAATTAAGTCTAACTAGTATTTAAAATAAACTCACTATTACATAATGCTTGGTGTGAAAATAGTGCACTTTGAAAGAGATAAACTGTCTATTTGTCCTGTGTAGATGGTTTGACTGTTTTCAGTTTCCTGAAGTAGTTGGCTGTATACTTGGCTTAGCTTCAGGTTAGTTGTGTGTTCGGAGTGAGAATGCCATTTATGTTGTAAGGTGCTGGGTGCTGTGGTGTTCAGCTGGAGAAAAATGTGTGAAAATTGATGAGTGAATCTGCATCAAACTTGAGTCCTTGGTGAACTGAATTCTGACTCTTCTAACATGTTCTTTGCTGCATTATATTCCAGCATGCAAATCCCAGAGTAGTTTCTATGTGTTCGTGCTAGCTGGTCCTCTGGTGGCAGTGTAATTGCTCCTTGAAACACTAACACTGCAATGAGCAAAGTTAGTGCAAATGGTCTAACAAAACCAACCTGAAGAGAGGGGCTGCTCCCAAGAAAATGAAAAAGTCCCTTGTCATCCTCTGAAACCTCCTATGTGTAACTGTTTTCTGTTCTTTCAGGTGACAGTGATCAAATTAGGGATTTGTAAAGTAGAAAGCAAGCCTCCAGACAGGTCACAACTGAACCAGGGAGGTGCTTGGGGCCACATCCCTGGAGGTGTTTAAGGCCAGGCTGGATGAGGCTCTGGCCAGCCTGATCTAGGGTAGGGTGTCCCTGCATGCGGCACGGAAGCTGGAACTACATGATCCCTGTGGTCCCTTCCGACCCTGACTAATTCTATGATAGTGACATGTAAGTGTAATTCAGATAAATACTTGAAATATTAAGTTTTCCCAAGCTGGGCATATCAATGAATGCCTTGATTTTGCTGTTCTTTGAGTATACATCACAATGGTTTTGGGTTTTGTCAGTGACTTTTGGGTGTGTGTGCATCTGACATGGTGCAGTCCCTCACAACGTGGGTAACACTAAACTGGAATGAATGTTATGTATGATTTTTGAGTGAAGAGTATGAAGCATGTTTCATAACTGCTTCTACCTCTTAAGTGTGTTTGGTATTGTATTTTGTGCAGGACACTGAAACTAATAAAGATGTTTGTTATTGTTTGCTTCTCAGAGGCTGCCAAGTAGTCAGCTTTTTTTTTTTTTTCTTTTATTCTCTTAGACACATAATTATGTAATAGAATCACAGAATGGCTTGGGTTGGAAGGGACCTCAGAGCTCATTTGCTCCAGCCTCCCCACCATGGGCAGGGAGACCTCTCAACTAGACTCAGTTGCTCAAGGCCTCATCCTGCCTGGCCTTCCATACACCCAGGCAGGAGGCAGCCACAGCCTCCCTGGACAGCCTATTCCAGAGTCTCACCACCCTCATATTGAAGAACTTCTTCCTATGATTCAGTCTAACCCTCCTTCCCCTCATCTTAAACCATTCCTCTTGTCCTATTCTATAGTAAAACCAAACTCTGTTCCTCACCTCATGCCTGTGAACAGTAGAAGAGTTTAGGCTGCGTTCCCTGGATCCTCCAAGTGTGAAAATGTCTTTAAACTTCTGTGAAACTCACAACTAAACTTCATACACGAAGTCAAATATCTTTATGTCCTCTGCAGGACCAGATTTAACTCTTTCAGGAGTTTCAGGGTCTCTCATCGGGAGTGAAAATGTTCTGAAATGAGAAAGTAAAGACTTCTTGTAAAACTTAATTTCCACTCCAAGGCATATATGTATTGATGTGTCTCTCCTTCTCTTTCAGTTTCAGATTTGTCATTATTTATGCATCTAGTCTGATTTTTCAAGCTAAAGATTTCAATGTAGGATTGAAAATGTATTGAGATGAATAGATATGGTGAGCTGGAGCTACAAGTGAGAGATGATTTAAACAGTAACATAACTTTTAATATGTTTCTCTTTAAAAAATATTGGATTGTGATAACTGAAATTTTGCTTTAAAATGTGCTTCCATTTGAACTGCAACTTGGCAGACCCAGAGTAATACTCAACACCAAACATTGCAGAAGTATCTGCTGAAAATGATGGTAATTAATGGTTGAAGCAAGCCAGATGATTTTACTAAGCCACTTACTTTTATTTGTAATTTTTTTCCCTTATATATTCCAAGAAAATGCATAATAGTTGTGCTGAGGGTAGCCAATACAGAAATCTTCCTGGTGGAACTCCCTGTTGTTGGAAAGTTGGTGGCAAAGACTCTCCTCCCCTTCTGCTAGAGGATAGAAAGTCAATAAAGTTATTTTTGAGGTGCTCTGAAGTGCAGACAGAAATGGCTATGGAAGAATGAAAATGTTTTCTTACAGAGCTCAATACAGGAGCAGTAGGATTGGTCACATGAAATGATTACACACACTGATCTGAGCCACTCCTTGTTGTGGTATAATGAAGCAATCCTTCATCATAGCAACAGGACCAATTTCTTGTACCCATCCCTGCAAACACCATTCAAACAAAGGTCAGGTGTAGTGAAGAATAAAAGCTTGTGTTTGTACTTGCACTGGCCAGAGAGTTTTGATTCTTTCCAATTTTTAATGCCAGTCATGATTAGCAGCAATGGAAACTGCAGAGGAAATATGAGAGAGTAATTGTTTGTGATGAATTGGAATGCTGTCATGTCTGCACCCTGTCTCTCTACCTTGTAAATACAATCGATGTGACTTGGATCAGCAATGGATTTCAGACTTTACTTTTCATATGCAGACTTCCTCTTCTGCCTAAAAGCTTCAGAAACTACTCATGGAGATACAGAAAGGCAGGAGTGACAGGGAAAATCTCAATCTATTTTCTGTATTCCCTCCTCTCCCCCTTTTGTCTTGCTGACAGTTGGAAGAAAACATTCCTGTAATACAGAGATTATACAAATACACATTTGATAGCTGCCTACCTATTTCAATAAATAATTTCTTCTGTGAGTTCCATTTCTATAGGACCCACAGAATGCCTAGTGCTGTGTGCAGAGGCAGCAGGTAGGTCTCTAGTGCAGGTCTTTTTAGACCTGAATTGTCACTGTCAGTTGCCACTACTTCATGAAATGCAAGAAGCCATGTATACGTGTCTCTGGGAAAGATGTATTGTTTACCACCAGCTGTGGTGCGTGCTGCTCATGTACCCTCAGGGTGGAAACTGCTCTTCACCACACCCTTTTGCAGGACACAGACAAGTGTGTTCTGTGCAACAGCCCCCTTGTTTTGTGTTTTGGAACAAGTCATGACATCATTAACATACTGTGCTTTGTCCTACTGATTTTGAGAATATTTTTCTTCTGATTTCAGGTTGGGTGGGACTGTATCTGCATACAAGATAGTGCCAGACGAAATAGAAGAAATCAAGGTACAGTATTACTGCCTTTCAAAAACTAATTTGTTTGCTTGGAGAATTGCAGAAAAATGTCACATTATATAGCCATGTTATTTCTTGCTTTGAATTGTATCACAGGGTGGAAACAGTGTCTAAAGTAAAGTTATTACATCCATTTTAGACATCTAAGCATCTGAAATAGAATTTTTGTTATTTTTTTACAAATACAGTTTATCTTCAGCTTAAGTTAACCTCAGCAGGGCTTGTTTGATGCTGTACCACCTGCGTAATTCAACATTGTTCTTTTTTGTTACCTGAAGACTGATGCAGGGCTACTGTGAACATTGAGTTACGTTTTCCTACCGAATAATGAATACAAATGTAGAGTCCTAGTGCTTTTGAGATTGAAAGTACTTTCAGCTTTTTTTTTTTTTTTTTAATATTATCTATCTTAAGAAAGGGATAGTGTAAATTCCTTGGTACTCAAAGTCATTGAAAGCTCTTTGATTTTGAGGAGTGACAGTAATCAATACTGAAGTTTACCTCCAATGCAATGTGCATTATAACAAAGCTTATTTCAGCCACCCCACTCATGGAAAGTGCTTCAGCAATTTGCATCAAGTTTTGTTCTTCTTCTCTGGAGTAAAAGCTGAGTACTGGGTGGCAATCTGGCCCAGGTCTGGCAGCGTGGTGGATGTAGCTGATTCTTTGGGAGCTGATCAGCCTGACATAGGACTTGCTCGTCCTGAATGCTTAACTCAGTGTGCTGTTTCATACACTCATTGGCAGCTGTGCAAAGTACAAGGAAGTGGTTGCATAACCATTTGATCCAGAGATGACCTCGCAGTCTGTCAAGATGTGAAGATTTATTCCTCCTCAGTTAGCATCAAACGCACTGCAAGCAACTACAGGGACTCGCTGTGTCTGCATCAGTCAGAGATACCACTCCATTGCCATCAAAATTCGTTCCTCTCTCCTATTCATGGACTTGTCTATCCTGAATTATCAGGAGGAGTGTGATTTGTTAGGATAGATCCAATGTTTAGACTTTGCTGTTAAAAAAGACATAAAGGAAGGAAGAAGGTTTTCAAAGCCCATCTCATTAGAGTTATGTAATATATTCATGATGTTCAGAGGGCTGCATCAAAACTCTTAACCCAAAGCTGACAAAAACTTTGAGCCAGGATGTTTCTTTAATGTAAGGCATCCAAACCCACTGACACTTTGCTGATGTTGAAGATGGAGAAAAAGGACCTGATATTTCTGGCTTCAGTGTGCAAACTTAGTTTAGTGAAAAAAGGAAAGTGAAATGCTGGGAAAGGAGAAATAATCTTATTTGTAGGAGCTCACTGTATTAGGCAAGTTCAGTAGTCATAGGAATGTGTTTGGTTGCCTCTCACCCATACCTGCTAAGGAGGCCTGTTGTGATTTTTCAGCTTTTTTCACACAGCTGGTGTTTAAATGCTTTAGGTGCTAGGAAACAGCACAGGACATGTTATGCTATGTCAGGATAGCATAACACGTGTGGAGGGAGGGCATTGGTGGTTTAAGTCAGAGCTGTTTCAAGTGTTTGGAAAAAGTCACCTCCTTTACTTGTCTCTGGTAGCTGTCTGGTCTTGTTCAGGTAATGGTCATTTACGTTGTGAATGGAGCCAGCCCACTTCTCACACCTTAAGCAATGTGAATAACAATTCACGTCTCATAGGTGTAGTGGGTTTGCAGTGACCTGCCCCCCACCTTTT
The DNA here is from genome assembly GCA_013396835.1 of Psilopogon haemacephalus. Taxonomy (NCBI): domain Eukaryota; kingdom Metazoa; phylum Chordata; class Aves; order Piciformes; family Megalaimidae; genus Psilopogon; species Psilopogon haemacephalus. Next base: position 211,980 of record VWZI01019102.1, on the reverse strand, counting down.
AAAACCCCGGCTAAAACTCAGAAAAAACATCAGATAGCCAGTCTGCTTGCAGAGGGCCAGTCTGGCTTGGGTCTGTGCTGGCTCCAGCAGCTTTTCTCCTTTGTCTTTCTGCCTTTGAACTAATTCAGAGTTAAATCACTAAAATGACTAATTTCTTCTCCTATCATTAGTCTCCCTGATCTTCAGCTTATCTGCAGCATCATCAAGTGGTGAGATAAAGCTGGGGGAAGGGGGGAAGGTGGTAGGGGAGTTTGGTTGTACTCTCTTGGGGATTTTGGTCTCCGGGAGGAGTGTGGTGTGTATTTCCCTTTTTACTGTATATTTCTGTAAATATCTGTTATATCTTGTAAATATTTGCTTGTATATTTGCATTGCTGTAAATATAAAGCTTCATTTATTAACTTCCAGTGTGTTTTTTCTGAGTTTTAGCTGGGGTTTTAAAAGGTGGGGGGGCAGGTCACTGCAAACCCACTACAATAGGGCACTCCTGCGAGAGGCTAAGGTGCACTAGCAGTGAGAACTGAGAAAAAACCTGTATCAGGTTATAAGGAAACAAAAATTATTATAGGATATGGCTCCACGTTGCTGAGAGAAGCATTTGAGGCTCGGGGAGCCTGGCCTTGGTCCCCTGGGGTCAACCAAGGGACTTTGGGACAAAGTCGATGGAGAAGAACTTTAAAGCCCTGGGGACTGTTGCGGGCACGCGTCCAGTTGCCAAGTAGGGGCAGGGAGTACTGTGTTTAGCTGCGGTGTGAAGCTATGAAAGATGTCACAGCATGGCAGACTAGGGGTCAGCTGCTAGGGAATTGCTTACAAGGGAGTCGGCTACCGAGGAATTGGCTGCTCAAGAACAAGAACCGGCTACTGGGAATAGGCCAGAACGAACCCAGCTAGAGAAACTGCTGGGAAACTGCCGTTAGAATCTGTCAGAACTGCTGCTGCCGCAGGCTGCTAACAGCTGCTTGGAGAGGGCTGCTGAGAAGCTGCCAGGAGAACTTGCTGCGAGCTGTCGCTGCCCCAGAGAGAGCGAGCTGCCGCCATCACGGGGGGCTGCTGTCCTGTCCTGTCCGCTCAGCCGCCCCCTCACTCGCCTAATCGCAACGCAGGCTCCCTGTATCTCAGCTCCCTGTCCCCCACGGGACTCAGGTTGCCTGATCAGTGATGAGGTTTGGCACTGGGCTCTGTGTGAATCTCAAGTCTGTGCCCAATAACGTTGTTAGTCATAGTAAATATCCAGTTGGGCATCACTCAGGAGTTGAGCTCAGCCGCACCCAGCTTCTCTGGTATCTGAGTGTATTGATTGGGGGCAATTGAAGAGGCAGAAATTATAAATTCTGTAGCTTTTATAATTTCCAAAAGCCCCACCCACAATCTGTGTGTAAATTGGTTTAAGTTTGGGTTCTAATTCAGTTGGGAAAAGTCTTCACAAGGATGCCTTTTCAGGTAATTCAGGAAAAATCAGGAAATTTGGAAAGTTTCGGGCATGAAACAGCTTTGCCCTACTTACAGACGGGAGACTGTCTTTTTCACAGCAGTGTCCAGAGTCCAGTGCCTGCCAGAGTCCAAGATGACTGTAGGCACAGCTTTCATGAAGCCACGATCGCGAAGCAAGGCAGGGGAAAGCCGGGGTGCTCTGCCGTGTTCCCACAAATGGCTGCAGTTTACTGCTAGAGGCAGGTCCTGCAGCAAGAAGCCAGGATACTCCTCAAGATCCGGCTCAAAGTCCGTGCGAGGTGTCTCCAGGTCCGTGTTCAGGTCTGTGCAGGTCCCAGTTCAGGTTGGAGTGCAGGTCCCAGTGAAGGTCCTTGCAAGTCCTGCTGCAATCTGTCCAGCTGCCATATATACACTGAGGCGATTTGTTCCCTCCCTGTTCAAGCCCATGGAGGGTAAGAGAAGGCACTTCACACCTATTGTACTAAACCTGACAGAGGTGGGGAGGGAGGAAGGCCGTTTCCTGCCCCATTCACACCTCTGGTGGGGCAGTGGACTGGGGTGTGCCCTGCCACAGTTTGCACCCCATTCATACCTCCGGTGGGGCAGTGCCCTGCCCCGCCACACTGAGGACAAGCTGGAAAGCAAGAGTGTTTGACTCCTGTGGAAATGTCCCCCTTGTGACAGAGAAAAAATTTAGTCTTTTGTATATATGGGTTTTGATAGCAGCTGGCAAACCGAGACACTGAGTATCCTTGCAGCAAATACAGGGGTAGTGGTGTCTTAAATTCTCAAAGGTTCTCCTGGCAGATTTGAGTAGAAAACCAGAAGGAAATAGAGAGCAAATGGGATTATGGGACTGTTACTTCTAGACGGGACAGTCTTCCATGCAGACTAGTCAAGAATTACTTTGCCTCACAACTTTACGTCTTCTATTTAAATATGAAATATTAAGGGGTTTAATTTGATGAAATATGGTTTTACTTGATAGGTTACTAAATTACATTTATGGCAGTTGGAACATTTGTCTAAAGAGTAAAGAGCAATTTATGACCTTCACTGATGAGGGAAAGTTTGTCTGATGAGCCTGAAGGTAATTTGATATGTGAACAATAGTGTCTTATGGTTTATAGCACCATGAGAAGTGCTTTTTCTGACTATAGCATTGTCATTACACAGTGGAAAAGGCTGACTTAAGTCACGCCACAGGAAATACATGGTGCTGTGAAGGATTGTGTTCTAGAGGAAGACTTGTTGAATGAGGAGACAACTTGCTAACACGCTTCTGAAAAAAAAGGCTTGGTTTGCTGGGCTTGGCACGTCAACAGCAGAAGAGGAAATTAATTGGTTTGGGTTTTTTTAAAGTGCGTTTCATGGAGGCATATGCTACATCTCATCTCAAGACTAGAAGTGAATTTGGCAGATAATGTTCAAATCATGTAAGTGCTATGCACAAGAAAGTCATTGCCTATTGTCTTTAATTCTTGTAATACTTGTGGTATGAGACAGATATTCCAGTGTACAGAGCAAGCTTTAGTAGTTACCTCTTCTGCTTGTTAATTGTAAGAATTCTTCTAAGAATTGAAATTTACCAGACCAGCTCAGATGGGTTGGAAGTAAGATGAAACTATATTTATAGCAAAGATAAATTTACAAGCATATATATCAGTATATTGGCAAGTATTTACAATTATATACAATTTAGATATAATACAGAAATCCACATTTACTCCTGGACAAAGAAACTGCCCTGAGGAGACTCAAAGCCACCCTCTCTCTTTCCCAGAGAGACAATCAGCAAAAGCTTACTTGTCATCAGTTAGTGGAAAGTTAGAGCGGAGTGAAGGAAAGTGAAAGGAGAAATATCCTGGAGCAAAAAGAAACTAATTGTTTACATTTTTACTTTTTATCCCTTTTAGCAAACCAATGAATGATACAGACTTTAGCATTATTTTCTTTTTACAACCAATGATCTAATTTGCTAACCACATGGAAGAAAAGAGGGTTATCAGGAGTAGCCAACATGGATTTACCAAAGGAAGGCCTTGTTTGACTAACCTGCTACACAAAACATGGTATAACAGAAATCTCCCATCCTTTTCAATCTCCAGGGTTCTCACTTAGACCTGAAGGACATGTAAGCATCCTGTTAGCTACTCCTTTTAGGTTCCCACAGCCACTAGGATTTGTAAGGATTGTTTTGCCCTAAGGAGAAGGCCTTCTGCTCTGTATCTAGTTGTGATAATGCTAGTTAGCATTTCTTTTATGATTCTTAACTTCCAACCAGTGAAGATTGCCCTGTGTCTTTACCAAAACAAGAGATGCCAAGTGGTTCTGCTTAGAATCAGCTTTTCCAGCTCTTTTCTTGTGTTGCTTTGAACACTTTTCATGTCTATGGCTTTGGTAACATTTTGAGACTATGCTGAGCAACATCCCTTCTGCAAAGCAAAGACTTTATTAACCTTTTCTTTATATCATCTTTGTCAAAAAATTAGGCAGACTTGTTGCAAAATTGTCTCCATCTCAGTCAGTTCTGAATGGTTTACATTTTGGGTAGCTGAAGGCAGAGCTGTGGATGTCATCTACCTTGACTTCAGCAAGGTTGTCAATACTGTCTGCCATAACACCCTTATAGAAGAGCTCAGGAGACAGTTGGTCTGTGAGGTGGATTGAAAACTGTCTCCTCACCAGTGTTCAGAGGGTTGTCACCAGTGGCACAGAGTCAGTGTGGAGGCCTGCGGCCAGTGATACTCCGCAGAGATCAGTACTGGGCCCAGATTTGTTCAGTATCTTTATCAGGGCACTGAGTGCACCCTCAGCAAGTTCACTGATGATACAAACCTGGAGGGGCAGCTGACACCTCGTCGAGCTGTGCTGCCATGCAACAAGATCTGGACAGGCTGAGAGCTGGGGGAAGGCAAACCTGACGAAGTCCAATAAGGACAAGTGCTGCAGGGTCCTGTGCCTGGGGAGGAATAACAACAGGCACCAGTACAGGCTGAGGGCTGCCCTGCTGGAAAGCAGCTCCATGGAGAAAGATCTTGGAGTCCTGGTGGGCAGCAAGTTCTGCATGTGCCAGCAATGTGCCGTTGTTGCCGAAAGAGCCAATGGCATCCTGGTTTGCAGCAAGAGCTGGACTCTGCCATCTGAAGTGTGCATCTTGGAAATTATTGTGTTGTGTAGGTGAAAGAACTTTGAGGGTTTACTTTCTGTAGTAGGCTTTAAGTGATCTGACAGAGTCCAAGTCCTTGGGGTAAGAGGGTCCCAATTCCCAACAACGTTGAGTCAGATAATGTTTTTCAGACAACTCCTTTCACCTGGTTATGCAGGCTTGAACCACAGTGCAGGTATACTGTCACACCAGGGAAACAGAAATGCTTTGTAAGAATCCCTTTACTGTTGTGGGATTTTTGCCACCTGTGTGGTAGTTTGGGAGTTTCCCCCTACCTCCCCTCCAAATTCACCAGACTAGCTCAGCTGACTGGAAGTTAAGGAATGAAGCTGTATTTATAGTGTAGCAGAAATTTACTAGCACATATATGCAATATATACATGTATTTACAACTATATACAATTATATACAAGTTAAAAGTAATACAGTAATACAAAACTCCTCCTAAACACAGAACTGCCCCAGAGGTCTCTGAGCCATCTTCCCTTCTTCTTCCAACCTCTTCCTTTATTTCAGAATCTCTTATGTGCAAGGGATGAGATTGCCAGATAAGGAGTTAGAAAGAAATTGTTAGATCAGGTTATGCAGATTCAGGCAAAGATAGTTAATGTGGCATCAGCAGTCAGAGACAGTGACTGACTTTATGTTTCTTGGTTTTATATCTCTCAGCAGAACCTATGAGGGATGTAGACATCACTATTATTTTCTTTTCACAGCCAGTGATCTAATTTCTTTCATTGAAATATTCCATTTAGCCTCAAAGCAGCACGCAGTAGTTCTTGTGATACCTGTTTTGACTCTGGGATTGTTTCTGCTCTGATAGGTTTGAGATGCTTCTTGTCTTGAAGGACATGACTGTTCCATGTGCTGTAGTGACTATGTCAATTTTTTGTGTAGGAACTCCTTAGGGACTGCTCACTGAAGGGGCTTTTCATCTATTTCTCTTGTGTGGCTGCTGGACACACTGCAATCACAGACCTCTCAATCAAAAGGCACAGTTAAACCAGAATGGAAAATGTGCGGTGGCTGAAGCGTCTGTATCACTTCCCTGATTGCTGGACAGCAGGATTCAGCACTGTCCTTGTACATGTTCCCTGCTGTGTGGTGGGATTTCTTTCACACGCAGGCAGCTGCTGCTCTTAGCAGTATTCCAGACATGCACCACTTTTCCTCGCTGCCTTCTTGCTTCTGTACTGTTTTGAGAGATGTGCAAGCAAGCAGGGCAGGAAGAGCTGAGCGTCCACTCTGTTTAGCATCTGACACTGCAGAGGCCTATTGACTTTTTTCTTTTTCTGATTTGGAAGAGACACGAGAAAGTGTCTGGGTGGGCCCCACATTTCTTTACATCTGTTAGTGATCAAACTGTAATTACTTTTAGGGTTGCTGCGTGTGTTGCAAGTGCACCTCTGCTTTCCTGAAGAGGACATCAAATGCCTAAATGCTCTGGATGAAAAACTACTTGCTAACTTTCCACATGAAAACAGGAATTGTCACTTCTTGTTTTCCTGCTGTCTTCCATCTTTTATTTCATAGCTTCTGTGGTCTCCGAGACTGCATGGCCCCAGAAGTGACAGGAGACCGCTTCACCAAGATGCAGACTGTCTGCATCTGTCCTGATATAGCATGGGAAGGTTTAAAACTAATGCATTTTATTGTGTAATTTGGTCTTGTGATCATACAAAAGAAGCTTAACAAGTTTAGCCTGTGTTTTGCAGGTGATGGAATATTGCAGCATGAGGAAGAGAAAGGCAGGAAAACTGTGCACCCATTTAAATTGAGATGGCATGGGGATGTCATCAAATCATTTTAGCAATGCCATTATTTACTTTCCAAAGCAAACAAAATAGTTCTGTAGTTTTCCTGCAAAGACAGAAGTATCTCTAGGATAAAAATTCAGGAGAGCAGCCAGTGTGGTGGTGTTGTTGCAGGCCTTTCTGGTTACTCAGCATTTAAGCATTCTCAGCATTATTGCCTATAGGAGGGGAGATCAATGTGTATTAGGTATTTTCATTACCAAAGGCTTGCTATCTGTTAGATCTTTATTCATTAAGTATGTTAGAAACAAAGAAAAATATTTCAGAGATGCCGTTACTTTCCAGCATTAAAATGAATAATGAAATAAACCTCTGCTTGTCTGTGTGGCCATAGGAATTAATTTTCTCCAACTTCCTTCCTGGCATTATTTAATTTTCATTTTTGGTAGCTATGTATCTCCATACCAGTCATCACCTGATCCCTAGTTAGGTCTTGAGGCATCTTTCTACTTGTTCTAATACAGTTCTTGCTCATTTCCTCTGACCCTGTATAGTGGGCAATGTTTTCATTGGAAAAGTCACTTCTTAAACGGGGTCTTCCTTAGCCTGAATGAGAGAAGAAAATACAGCTTCATTAAGCATCAAATAGCTTTTGGCAAGTATATCAATAAATGGAGTTGATATAAAAGCCCTAATAATTTTCCATGTGACTGGCTACATTAAGTTTTGTGTGGTTGTATTTATCTTGTAACGGTGTCTTCTGATGACTCTCTTGAGATCTGTGAATGACATTTCCTCTAGTCCTCTCATAACAGGTAGTGTGAGATTTGGGTGGGGGATTGACTGCCTTTGAGGGAGAGCTACATCATGGTCTTCTCTTGTAGTAGGTAGATTTTGAAAAGTTCTTTATCTAATTGTCAGACAGATTTTAAAAAGCTCTTTATCTGATAGTCAGGCCAGAAGAACGCTGTGCAGAGATAGGAAATGCTGGTGCTGTGCAGTGGTAGGACACTGGTGCTGTGCAGAGAAAGGAACTGCTGATGCTATATACATGCATCCTGGCAGTGTGTATGGAGCATTCCTGGCACAGAAATCTGCCTTCTCTTGTGCTTTCTCAATGTGCTTTTCTTTCTAGATGCTTTTTTTTGTACTGTTTCAGAGGCTTGATTGGAAAATCCCAGGAGAAAGCTCCCAAAGACTACAGACACCTCCCCGTGATATGCATGCTTGTGAGCTGTATTAATGGAGAGATGCTCAGTACTTCAGTGTGTGATTACACCTAATTAACCCTCTCCACTGATGACCTAATCCTATTAGTTGTCATAGCATCTGTAAGATCCAGGGTGGAAAACAGAATGGGGAACATGAAATGTGTTTAAGAAGAACCCAAGCAAAATTCCTTCAGGGAAATATCGTAAATGCAGGGTGTGAAGCAGAGCTAACAGGTGTGCCGAGCCACGTAGCTAGAGGCATTTTGTTTGCTCGGATACTTTTGCTATCACAGGCACAAGATTCATCTACATGAGATTTCATGCAGATGAGTTGTATCTGAGCACAGATGTAAAATTGAAAGTTTCATGTGGATTCTCTTTTTTTATTTTGGGTAAGTGGTTCACCTCATCTCTGGCACTGTGTTCTGGGTTGACACAGCCCACTCTCACAAGCCTCACTCCCTCCCCACACAAATGGGAGGGAAAGTAGCTAAACAAAATCAGAGCAGAGCATGCAGAGATTTTTGGCAACAGCTTCCATAGCCCCAGCCACCGCATCCCTAATGTCGAAAGCTGAGCCTTTATCTCAAGTCATGTCTGTATTACCAAGTCTTGCAAACCAATCACATGCATCTTCTCGTCAAGCAAAGCACTGTGTGCTTAAGATCCAGCATCCACATTAGATGTTCTTGGACATGATTCTGTGAACTTCATGCCTGTTGCCAACTAGAGCAGATTCTTTGTGCTGCTGAAGTCCATCTTCCAACCAAGTTTTTAACTAAAGGATTCCTGTTCTTTATGACATGAGTCAAAGTTAGGGTGAGCAGAGAGCTGTCAAACATGCACTGCTGTTTTGAACTAGGAGGCTGTGTCGGCCGTGTCCCTAGTCTCCAGCACATATATTCTGCTAGCACATTGTATCAAGGTTACAAACACTGTGACATTCAGAGCATGGTGCTATCATTACCAGTGAGCTGCTGCTGCCTGAGTCGAGTGCTTACAGAGTGCCCAGCTGTACTGGCAGGCTGTTAAGAAACCCCAAAAGCTACATAAATCAGTGGTCTCCAGGCTTTTGGTTGTGCACATGTAGTGCAAGGCCAGTCTAGGCCTAATACATGTCTTCGCTTGTCCAGACCTGCTCTCCTGCTCACCTCTTCCCTCTGCTGGGGGTTGGGGAGCAGAGTGCAGGAGAGAAGACAAAAGGGATGGAGACGTGCAGTCTGAGGGTCCAAGACTTGCCCAGAGTCATTCTGCTTTCCAGTGGTAAACAAGGTGAGTACACTTGTTTATACATGGCTTGTGTTTTCCCAAATAGGTGAAGCCAGAGCTCGCCTTCCCTTAATATGATAAGTTTTGGCAAAGTGCCATTCTTATTGATAAATCTCTGTGGCCAAATGAGCTGTCACATTTGGGCAATTTAAGTAAGGATGAACTATGTGCTCTGTTCTGACATGCTGTGCCCTGCTACATTGTTCTTTTGCCTTATGGTGCTCTGCTCTACTTTGTCTCCTTGTGCTCCTCATGCTCCAGACTGGAAAGCTTGTTCACCTGGAAACTGCCATGCCTCAGTTTGCCAGGTAAAAGCATTAAGTGCCTTCACAACGTGGCAAGAATTAGCTGTCAGTAAGATAGTGTCTGCTTGCACACTGACCGCTCTGGAAGGAACCAAGACCAGGTCAGAGACTGTGCTAACTCCACCCCAGCATCTCTGGTAGAGCCTTGGGGAAAATTCCAAAAGCCTCTAATGGCTTTCAAACGGTGACAGCAACCCCTTTGTGTGCTTTGGGTACTGTCTGATAGTATAATGCAGCCCCGGAAATCCAGAGACACTAGTTTGTGAATAAATATTCTAAAAAGCCTCTTGGTAATTAAAGTTCTGATTTGGTAATTGTAAATTCTATTGTGCCTTCTGCTTCAGCAGAAAGGAGCCTCTTGAGTCCCCCTAGAGGGCAAGCAACATATTGACTGCAAAATTCTCTCTCCAACTGTTTAAATTGTTTATTTTACTGTTCTAAGTTGCTCATTTCCTCTGTGTAAATATTCACAACCGTGCCTTCAAACCTTGTAAATAAGTTTTCTGTCAAAATTTAATTTTAATAAACAATATTAATAGTTATTAATATATTTTGCCTGAATATTGAAATTAATATCATTGTAATTTTGCATAAATCATAACAGCACACCATCAGTAAAGAATCAGTAAGCCACCCTCTCCCCCCACCCAATATCTGTATATTCTAATATTTTCTCCTTGCATCTCGATGGATTGTGAAATTGTTCAGATTGGAAAAGACCTTTTAGTTTGTCAACCTAAACACTGCCAAGTTCACCTCTAAACCATTTTGACATTATCCACTAAGCAAGTAGAAGGAGATCAGCTAAGTCATCATCCTGCATGCACCCCACTTTGAAGGCTGCTTGTCTAGACTGTTAAAATGATCTACTGCTTCAGGGAGCATTGGGACATAATGAAACCCAGCGCTGATTAGCTGGATTGCTCAACACTAATTACATCACAGATAATAAGATTCTTAAGAATCTTATTTGAAATTCTCTCACACTTCTCATTTACATAGGACTGACTTCAGGTCAGGTTGTTTTTTCACTTGTGCCTGTCATAGTTTACTGAAAATCAGCAGCATTCTCTATTTCATGTGAGGTGCTTGTGGAATTGATAAAAAACACAGAAATGCTACTGGAACACATTTTAAGGAAAATCCTCTTGCCAGCAGGTTGTTAAAAGGATTCAGGAGAAAGCTGCAATAAGGGGGCTATTAAATACGGTAATACTGTGTAGCAGCTGTTTAGTGTAAGGCAGCCCAGTAGAGAAATTAACAGGCCAAAAGGAATTCTTCTTTTGTAAGTCTGCACTGTGGCACAAGCACTCAGGAGAAGAAAAGCTTTCTGAGGAGCAGCCTTCATTTCACTGTTTTTCTGAGATAGAAATGAGTGTTGGATTAATCAGCTTTGCTAGCCACTATAGGTGCAGGCACCTGAAGTGGAATGTTTTTAAGATCTTTTAAGGAGGAGGGGTAAATTATCTAATTATTAGCTGTGGGTGTAACAACCAATTATTTTTGCCATGCTAATGATCTGTTTGCTTGGACAACAATGGCATTATCCATTTGGCTGCAAGATGAAGTAGTTTACTCAACAGACTGTTTCAAAATTACTATTCATGTAATGAAATTTGCTGTGGCCTCTGGGATATCTTTCAAGCTCCCTGTGGAAGTGTTTCCTACTGCGCATCCACTTAGGCAAGAAAAGCAGGTATTGGCAAGTTAATCACTTCTATAAGATCAGTTTAGTGTATTTTTTTTCATTATCCCTCAACTTTTGGTATGTTCTTTTTCTGGACACCTCCATGATTAAATAGCTGGCATTTTGATTTAATACGCTGTGAGTCTGTTTCTGTACCCTTCAGTTGTAGCGTGTGACCTGCCCTAGGTGATCCTGCTCTAGCAGGGCCATTGGACTCAATGGTCTTTCAAGGTCCCTTCCAACTTCCAACAGTCTGTGATTCTGTGCTTTCAGAAGTTATGTGACTTAACTGTCCTCAGAGAAATGTAAGAGAGAGAATGACGCTGAATCGCTGTGGTTCAGTAACGGTACAACATTACAGTTTTACTTCTTTAAATATTCTTTTACAAAAAACAAATAGGATTTCTAGATTGTTGCGTTCAGTTTCAGCTGTCTCATCATTGTGCCAGAATCAGAGTGTTCAGGCTGCAAAGGTAACACTTGGACTTGATGATCTCATAGGTATTTTCCAGCCTCAATGATTCTGCGATATGCTTTTGCTATTTCTGCATGGACTAACATTTCTGTATTCTCTTATTATTTATCATCTGCTTTATTGCTGTTGCTGTATCAAAATAGCCTGTATTTTGAAAGTACAGACAGGGTAATGGTTTCACTCTGTTGCTTCAGAGGCACAATGGCACAAACCTCTCTATTAACAAACAGGCTCACCCCCCAATGGGAATCTGCACTGCTCAGTCCTGTCCTTTTAAGGGACTCTTCTACATTCATAGCAGTGAAGTGGTCTTGGTAGTGGAACACCATTTAAAATATGTGAGAATTACCTTGGAAATGAAGGCATGCACTTGAGAATACCTTAGGAAGATAGAAGCTTCACAGAATGTAAGAGATTGGAAGAGACCCAAGGAGATCATCGAGTCCAACGTCCCCCTCCCAGAGCAGGACAGGGTATGCTTTAAAATTATTGTCCATATTTGATAGAACAAAAACTAACAATTTTTAATGTATTTGGAGCAAGGAATGTGTTCTGTGTTTCAACAAACGTTACTAGGGACTAATGCTCTATAAAAAAGGCAATGTGTAAAAATAAATCTGAGTGTCATCTAGGACACTGGAGCTAACATTTCAGCTTCGCAAAGTGTCTGGGGGCTGTAAAAGACAACAGACAATTAACCTCTGGCTGTTCTAGAGAAAAGATGCTAAAGCTTGAAATCAAGGAACTGTAACAGAGTGCTTTGCAAAGAGAAGCTCCATGTGTCTCTACGTGTTGTTTAGAACTGTAGCTACTGCTGTAGGTGAGACAACCAAAGGGAGGGTTGTGTTTCAGAAAGGAAAAGTTGGGTATTGGTGTTGTGCTGGAAGAGTAACTAAAGCTCTCATGTGCACCATGTCCTCACTGAGTGGGCTTCTGAGACCAAGTGAAAGAAACAAGCAATACAAGTGCACGACTAAAGGGAAATGAGAATTTTGTCATTCAGTCTTTCCTGCAGCCCCAGCTATGCATGTCCTGACCGCTCAGCTGGTAGTTGATAGACAGCCATGAAGCTTTAATCACAGTGGCACAGTTCCCTGCTCTTGTTTAGTTTAGATCTGGAATACATCTCCTGTATCTGGGTACCCAATGTGGTTTTATATTGAAATAGTATAGAAGTAGTAACATACAGATTTTAATATTTTTGCTTGTGTATGTGTTCACGGTATTTTGTATTTTTTGTCACAATCTTAGGACAATTAGTATTTTAGCAGAACAAGAGCAAAACACTGAGCTAATAATGTTGCAGTTTATCTGGAAAGATGGCAACCTCATATACAGATGAAAAATAGCAGGATAAATAGAGGTTTTGCTCCGTGGTAGACTAACTAATTTCAGACTAGGTTGTGTTGGAAAAGAAAGCATCAAAACCCAAGCCAAGCAAAAAAAAATAAGGTGGAAAAAAAACCCCAACCCAACAACAAAGCAACTAAATCAAATGGGAACTGCAGTTGTGATGATTTTGGAGTTACCTGCCCCCACCCCCAAATGAATTCACCCTGACTAGACTCAGCCATCTGGAAGTTAAGGAATTAAGCTTTATGTTCACAGCTTAGCACAATTTACAAGCAAATATTTACAATATATTGCAAATATTTAAAGTTATATACAGAAATATACAAGTTAAAAGTAATACAGAAACACAGTACCCCTTCCAGAAAGTCAGAGTCACCAGGAGTGGCTCTGAACCACTCTTCCACCTTATTTCCACACCCCCAACCTTATCCCAAAATCTGCCTTATGTGCAAGGTGAAATGGAAAGATTGATGAGGGGGTTTAGAAGCAGAATTATTAGTTGGGTTACACAGATCCAAGCAGAAGTCAGGGAGAGAGGCAGATACTGACAGACTCACACTGTCTCATCTATGTTTGTGTCCTTGTTTTTATACATCTCAGCAAACCTATGAGTGAAGTAGACAGCATGATTATTTTCTTTTCACAGCCTATAATCTATTTTTTCTCATAAAAATACTCCAATTAGCCTCAAACCAGCACAATCCACCACTGTCTATTTTACTCAGACTTTGCTAAGAACTATCTGTCTACTCTAAAACAATATTTGCAATAAGGAATATTACAAGTTCAGTTTACAATTTGTTCTGGCTATCTCAGATGTAGATGATTCAAAAGCTCACGAAACACTTTATCTCTTCACAGATGTGATGAGGACAGGTACTCCCAGGTGACATTGGGTTTGTGCTCGCTGTGGTGGTTTGGCAGTTATCTACCCCCCACACTTTGAAACAACCCAGGCCAGGACTCAGCCAGATGGAAATTAATAAGTGAAGCTTTATATTTACAGCTTTGCACAATATACAAGCAGATATTTACAATGTATAACAGATATTTACAGATATATACAGTAAAAAGATAATACATAATCACCACACCCCTCCCAGAGATCAGAAATGCCTAAGAGGGGGTTTTAACCACCCCTACCAGCTTTCCCCTTTCCCCAGTCTTCTCTCACCATCTGTTTTATGCAGCAGATAGGCGAAGGTAGATTGGCCAGGGGGATTATCAGCAGGAAAAAAATGTTAGTGAAATTGTTCAGATTCAGCTACAGAGGGCAGGGAGGAAGAGCCATGCAAAAGCAGCCATGGCCCAAAGTGGTCCAAAGCAGTCTGACTTACCTATATTTGGGTTACAACTCTTAAACAACTTTTTTTTTTTTCTTTCTCAGTAAAGCTGTGACTGAAGTAGCATCATCAGTGTCTTCCTTTCTCAGCCTATAGTCTAATTTCTCATTCAAATCCTCCCATTAGTTCAAACCAGCACAGAACCGCCATTGTAGAGACTTCATTTATCATATCCTGTGGAGTAGGATGGCACTATCCTGCCACCACACTCCCAGAATTTGAATTTCTCTGGAAGGTCCTTTGACTTTGTATCTCTTTTTGTTGCAAGCAGGTTTTGCCATAATGTCAATTATTTTGTTACTTTCTCAAACGCTTCCTTAGCAACTTGGCCCCACATAATGAAGTTGTTGATGAATTGTATGTGTTCTGGAACTTTACCTTTCTCCAATGCATTGTGAATCACTGAGTGGCAGATAGTTGAACTGTGTTTCCACCCCTGAGACTAACAGTTGAACTGTTACTGGACTTGTCTCCAGGTGACTGCAAACTGAGGCCTGCATTCCTTTGCTATGGGAATAGAGAAGAAAGCATTAGCAATGTCTATGGTAGCATACCATTTGGCCTTCTTCAATTCTAGCTCGTACTGGAGGTCCAGCATGTCCAGTACAGCTGCATTCATGGGTGGAGTCAACTCATTGTGGGCACAGAAGTCTGCTGTGAGACACCAGTCGCCATTAGGCTTGTGCAGAGGCCAAATCATAGTGTTGCAAGGTGAATGAGCTTTTTTCAATGACAGCCTGATTTTCCAGTTTATGAATCAGCTGATAAATGGGCAACAAAGAGGCATGGTGATGCACAGTTTGAGTAGCAATTGGCAATTTCATGTCCTCTATATCATGATGTCCCATAATTGCAGATTCATCTGAAAGTTCAGGTCTGATGGACAATTTGAATTTACCATCCTCAATTTTTACAAATGCTATCCCAAAAGCCCATTTATGACCCTTAGGATCTTTGAAACAACCTTGTCTCAGAAAGTCAATTCCCAGAATGCAAGGCACATCAGGACCAGTTACAATACTGTGCTTCTTCCACTCTTTCAGACTGTAACTTAGTTAACTCTTGAGATCCACCAGTGATTCCAGAAATAGTTATAGCCTCTACCCTTTGCAGTTTGATGGCAATAGAGTACACTGAGCATCTGTACCAACTAAAGCCCTGTATTTCTGAACTTTTGAACTGCCAGGCTACATAATGAATACATTCTAATAGATTTGGTTTTCTCCACTATCCTTTTCCTTCTATTGGCTTAGAGGCAGGGCACCCTTAATGCTGAACATGGTATATGGGATGTGCACAACAATTCGTGTTGTTCGGAAATTGCAATTATTAGAATAATTGTGATTACTCTGGGGAGCTGAAGAAGTGGCAGCTACTTTTCTGGCATTGCTGCCTCTGTTTCTGCCACTGTGCAGTTCCCTGACTTTTTTCCAAAAGAACTCAAGTAGGTTGACCATCCCACTTGTTCATGTTCTCATCAAATTGGTTATGCAGGATTATCCAAAGTGATGTACTTGGTGACTGCTTATGTCTAGGTGGAATTTGTCTCCTGGGCTGCAATTGCCTTGCAGGTGGTGGACATCTGTTCCTGATAGCAGAAACGTGCACCCATTCAGAAGATGAAGGGATGGTATCCTTTGCCAGATTGGATATGGAGGTTTTGAGTTCCTCCTTAATTTCTTTTGTGCTATCTTTAATGCCATCTTTTATCTCTGTAGCCCTAGTTTTTATGGCAGAGACTAGGGTAGAATGCAACAAGCTGTCCTCTCTCTGCCTCAGTTGATCAGTGAATTCACCATCAGTGAGAGGTCTTCCATTATCACTCCTTGATAGAAGCCTGCGAGCCAAGATGGTAGCATAAGATGAAGGAGCAAGTTGAATAAGCTTCTTTGTGAGACCTGTTCCGAAAGGAATGTCATCAGGCTTATGTGTACCATGATCTCCATAAAGCACTTCCCTCACTCCTTCACAACCTTAATTCCCTGCTCAATTGTGTTCCACTTCCTAGCTGCCCATGGCAAATTTTCCCAGGAAAAATATCTCATAGCCACAGCCAACAGGAGGCGTGTCCACAAGCTAACCTTACCAAGAGGGGTTGCCAGGTATTTGTCCATTCCTCTCTCCTTTGTGAGTGGCCCTAGCTGCTTTGCAGGCTTGTCTGCTACCTGTGGGGCATTTGCACCAATAGTATGGCATTTCACCAGCCAGCTTAGGATTGACTCTCCTGACTCCCTTGAATATTTCTTTCTAACTTCCCTGATCTANTGTACCATGATCTCCATAAAGCACTTCCCTCACTCCTTCACAACCTTAATTCCCTGCTCAATTGTGTTCCACTTCCTAGCTGCCCATGGCAAATTTTCCCAGGAAAAATATCTCATAGCCACAGCCAACAGGAGGCGTGTCCACAAGCTAACCTTACCAAGAGGGGTTGCCAGGTATTTGTCCATTCCTCTCTCCTTTGTGAGTGGCCCTAGCTGCTTTGCAGGCTTGTCTGCTACCTGTGGGGCATTTGCACCAATAGTATGGCATTTCACCAGCCAGCTTAGGATTGACTCTCCTGACTCCCTTGAATATTTCTTTCTAACTTCCCTGATCTATTTGAGGGCATCATTGGAATCCTGGATATCATCCTTCTCCTCTTCTGGTTGTCCTTGGCCTAGAAACAGAACTTTCCTAAGAGCATTCTTAAACTTGTCAGAGCCATCCTCCTTCTTGGCAGCTGATGTCATAGAGGTTTTCTCATGACTGTTTTGTGATCTGAGTAAACTGCTGAAATATCTAAGGCTGTACTTATCCTCTTCTTCTTCTTCCTCTTGTGTACCAGAGGTACCCTTCCCTAAATCCTCTCTTGAATCACTCTTTGTCAAATGTTTAGTTTTAGATTGCACTTTTGCTGGACTAAGAAAGGCCTTAGATGTTCCTTCTACCTGGTCTGAATCTCTGGGGGTCTGAACTGCTGCCTGTGAGTTTGAATTTGATATAGGGTTAGAAACTACTGCCTGTGGATTTGAACTAGGTGAAGAAACAGCAGAGACTTGAGCATCTGGACCTGGTCTTTGGCTGCCTGACACATTATTGTCAACAACCAAGACTTTGGCAGTTACCCCAGAATCTGTGGGAGGAGGTGTAGTGGTGTACATGGCAACCTCCTCTTGCTCTCCTCCTGACCAGATTTTGTTTTGAGAAAGGTGATGGCTGTCTCTGCTGGGATTCTGGTGAAGTCCAGGCCTTATCTCTAACTCTGTTTGCATGGCTTTGAAGCTATGTTATCTACCTCTAGCTAACTGCTTCTTCAGAGAAATGAACTTCGAATTTTTTACACATACATAATGCAGCAATTAGACATAAACCCAGGATTATTAGGGCTAAGATCACACATGATAAATACACCACTGTATGACGTGTGTAGAACTCACTATAAGGGTCTGGAACTTCAGATTTGGGTGGAATTATTCTCATCAATGCTGTAGATAGAGAAAAAAGATTTGTAGTATTTCCTGACTTACTGTAATTGGAGTTGGTAATAGTTTCAGTAGTATTAAAGCCTACCCAGCAGAGAAAATATTCTCCTAAATCCAAGAAAATCCCCTGAATCTTTCTCCACATTAAATCAAACAGGAGGCAACCAAGCTTGGCAGCAATATAATGGTGGAGACAAAAGAGGAACATTGGCCATACAACCACCCTAATTAAGTAAAATACGTTCATTGTAATTTCCAGACTTAATTAGGAATCAATCAATTTGAATTAGCTCCACGTTGAACTGCCAAAACAAGACGTGATGGTTTGTGAGTTACCTGCCCCCACACACAATGAATTTGCCCAGACTAGACTCAGCCATCTGGAAGTTAAGGAATTAAGCTTTATGTTCACAGCTTAGCACAATTTACAAGCAAATATTTACAATATATTGCAAATATTTAAAGTTATATACAGAAATATACAAGTTAAAAGTAATACTGAAACACAGTACCCCTTCCAGAAAGTCAGAGTCACCAGGAGTGGCTCTGAACCACTCTTCCACCTTATTTCCACCCCCCCAACCTTATCCCAAAATCTGCCTTATGTGCAAGGTGAAATGGAAAGATCAATGAGGATGTTTAGAAGCAGAATTATTAGTTGGGTTACACAGATCCAAGCAGAAGTCAGGGAGAGAGGCATATACCAATAGACTCCGACAGACAGACTCACACTGTCTCATCTATGTTTGTGTCCTTGTTTTTATACATCTCAGCAAACCTATGAGTGAAGTAGACAGCATGATTGTTTTCTTTTCACAGCCTATAATCTATTTTTTATCATAAAATATTCTAATTAGCCTCAGACTAGCACAGCAGTATAAACAGTCTGCCAGCTGGCCCTTCCAGGAAAGGTTTTTTGCTGTTTCTCTTACACAAAACTCCCCATGAGAAGCCAATTTATCTCTCTCCTCCATCTTTGATTTTCTGCAGGGAACTGAGGGTGACATCCAAAGTAAAAAGTTTGCAAAAGAATTAAACATTTTCTTATCAGACCCTAGTCAGACATTGAAATCTATCCAAAGAACAGGGATTACTGATGACAATTTTTTGACAAGTGGGTCAGTGAGAAATATCCTATCTCCCTACCCAAAGTGTCATTATGATAAGAGGAGCCTGAGGAGATGAAGCCTGTTTATTCCATTACTCTGCAGTTATTTCCTGTGTGTTTTCTTGTCAGGACTGTACATGAGGATGACTAGATGTTACCTTCCTAGTGATCACATCAGCTGAGTATCTTTAAGTGAAGTCTTAGTCTGCTTCTCTCTGCCTCAGTTTCATCATGAGTATCATTGTTTTTTTTTCCTAAGGGTTCAAGAAGTCTGTTAAATTCAGATTTCCAAGAAAGAAGAGAATACAGAGGAGCTGTATGACCAAACACTGTTTTATCTGTAGAGTTGTTTTTCTGATGTAGAGAGCTGCATATTGCTCATTCCAGTGCAATATAGTTGTGTAGCCAATGCTCTTGTGAAACGATTTGAAATTTGGGTGGCAAACAAAAGATTGCTTAGTTTCCTACTAAAAATATCTCTGCTTTTGGAGTTAGGTAGAAATGAAAGCTGAAACTAGGGACTTAATGGACCGCTAAATGATCTGTGACATTTAGGAAGGAACAGCTACAGTGGCTTGGAAATTGTCTTAATGTTTTAGAGGTGATCAATATGGATGGTTACAGCTCCAAAAATGAAAGCTCTAAGTGGGCAAAATGCCAAGTACTAATGTGAAAGCTCCTGGAGTATTGCTGTTGTAGAATTGTTGGATTCCTGGTAGACCTGATCTTTAACCAGAAATTTATAACTCAGCTAAAGAAAAAAAAAATCTTTGATCCTTTTGTAATATATTCAGATTTCACGAATAGTGCTAGGCCTGAGGAGAGAACTCTTACAGGTCAGAAAAGCCTTGCTTGGTGTTTGCAAGATAAAAGTAAGGGCTGCTTCTGTAGAATCAGCAGTGTCTGGTGTCGAAATGAGAAGAGAATTCTGAGTGTGAGAGAAGGATGGTGCCAGGTTCTTTCTGGATCTCAAAAAGAAAGCCCTAACAACAAATGGCTTAATAAAGTGCCTCCTTTAATAAGGCAGAATAAAAGGAGGAATATGGATAGCATAAAAGTTACTCCCTTCAGATGCTGGGAACCATGTGTTCATGCAGCATCAAATCAGTCTTCAGATGAGTTTCTTCACTCATAATAAATTCTTGCTGCGCTTTCAGCTAAAGGAAAGGCCACCCTGGGGGGTGCAATCACTAGTGCTGAGTAAAAGCTGCCTGGGGACTGCTCCATTACAGTGAGGTGGCCCAGTCTGTCCTTTGGCCAAGAGATCCATGCAGGAGGACAAGCCTGAAGGACACATGCTGGATGTGGAGCGCAACCCTGCCTGCTCCGGGAAACTGCAAGGAAACTGCTCAGTGCATCACTTAGTCTTTTATGCACAATTCTGGTCAGGATCACTACAATATTAGAAACATCATAAGTAGAATATTGCATGGTCCTTAGTTTCCAGAGAGCATTTCCATTATTGCTGACAGATAAAATGTATTACAGACTTTCCTTCATCCACTAATTCAGCTGCTCTCTCAAAATACTGCCTGAGTGACTTGGCTGCTTGTGTAGGCTGCTCATCACTCTCCAGTGCTAAAGGGTAGTTGTCTCTGTAAAGGAAAAACCAGTCCAGAGAGAGTGTGCACTGCATGCATCACAGTCCTCAAAGCAGTATGTGTGGGAGATGTTATAGGTCTTTGAAAGGAAGAACATAGTAGTTTTAATTATTGAGATGATTCCTCTACTCTAAATTGCATTGAGCAGGTGACTGCAATGTAATCTGAAAACATCCAGAAAAGGTAAGTTTTGGAATTAAAAAACTAAGAATTACTTATGTAAACACTTTCATGGGAGGAACCATCTGTTAGAATAATGGTGCAGAAAACAGGTGATACACAGCTAAAAAAAATGTTATTCTTATGCAACTCTTTTCTGGAAAGTATTTAAATATCTCAGCATTTTCTTAAAGGTCTCTTTGCATCTGTAGAATAACAGACAAGTGCTTCCTGGTTCAGAGGGCTTTCCATGGCTTCAGAACTTAAGAAATAACTCAGAATTTAGCAAGAAGGGTTCTGTTTCTGTGAAGCATTAGATGCTTCATATGCACAGCATCCACTGTGATCTGGGCACATCAGTAACAATGCAAATGCAGTTTTTTTTCACTAGAATCTGCTGTACCTGCAACTGTACTTACTCCTTAAACATTTCTAGATTACTGACTCTCCATGTCTGTCCTTCTGGATAGCTACTCAAAACCTTGTGATTTGCGGGAACAGGAGCAGTGAGGCATGACCACTCATTTATGAAAGTATCATGAAGAATTGTGATACATCTGTGTTGTGACATTAAAATAATCTTGTTTTTTACATAGTTATGAAGATTTAATACAAACCAGATGTTTTGCAATTGCTTTCATTTTAAATTTGAAAAAATACTTTCTGAAATACTTATCTTTAAAGTTTTGCATACGGTGAGAAATATTTGCTAAGGTTAGCAAAATAGAAAAGTTCTGAGACGTAAAAGGTGGAGTGTAAGACTCTAAGATTTTATTTGACTTGTGCTAAGTAGTTAGAGTTTATAAATCATTAATGCCTCTTGAAGAAGTCACTACAAAGGCTTCACTTGTTAGTGACTGTTCCCTTACTGCTGCAGCTTTTGGTTTTGGCACAGAACTTGATTTTGCACCTGAGGCATACAGTACCAGAATATTCCATCCCAGAATGCTTAGTTAAGCCTTTGCTCATTCAAGATGGCATGTTTAGAGTAGCTGTAGAGGTGACATGCTTGGTGCCAGTGTTCCTGACTCTGGCATTAGCAGCGTTTGTCTGAAAACTGTCACAGAAGCAATAGAACCGGCATGTTGGACATCATGGGACTGGAAAGTATTCCTGCATACACAAAGGCTTTTACTGTAGCAGTGAGAGACTTGGTCTGATGGCTGCGTGTGGGTGTTCTCAGGCATACCAGGCGATATGTTGATTCTGGGCCAGCCAGCGTCAACGTGGTGAGTAGAAAACACAGACTGGGAGACCAGGTTGTGAGGAGGTGACCATAGCCACAGAGCGGGCCAGTGGTCCAGATCTGCAGAGCCGATAGCTGTTTATGGGGAGTTGGTGCATGGCACAGTTCCTGTTCCCACAGCCTACCCTGCTGAACCCCCTGGTTTATTTTAATAGGTGCTTTTTTTCCTAGATGCATTTCCCATCTGCTTCAAAGGTGCAGCACTTTATTGTTTTTTACTCCCATCCTTCTCACACGGTTCAAGTTAGAACAGAAATCTCCCATCCTTTTCAACCTCCACGGTTCTTAGACAGACCTGAAGGACATGTAAGCATCCCGTTAGCTACTCCTTTTAGGTTCTCACAGCCGCAAGCATTTGTAAGGATTGTTTTGCCCTAAGGAGAAGGCCTTCTGCTCTGTATCTAGTTGTGATAATGCTAGTTAGCATTTCTTTTATGATTCTTAACTTCCAACCAGTGAAGATTGCCCTGTGTCTTTACCAAAACAAGAGATGCCAAGTGGTTCTGCTTAGAATCAGCTTTTCCAGCTCTTTTCTTGTGTTGCTTTGAACACTTTTCATGTCTATGGCTTTGGTAACATTTTGAGACTATGCTGAGCAACATCCCTTCTGCAAAGCAAAGACTTTATTAACCTTTTCTTTATATCATCTTTGTCAAAAAATTAGGCAGACTTGTTGCAAAATTGTCTCCATCTCAGTCAGTTCTGAATGGTTTACATTTTGGGTAGCTGAAGGCAGAGCTGTGGATGTCATCTACCTTGACTTCAGCAAGGTTGTCAATACTGTCTGCCATAACACCCTTATAGAAGAGCTCAGGAGACAGTTGGTCTGTGAGGTGGATTGAAAACTGTCTCCTCACCAGTGTTCAGAGGGTTGTCACCAGTGGCACAGAGTCAGTGTGGAGGCCTGCGGCCAGTGATACTCCGCAGAGATCAGTACTGGGCCCAGATTTGTTCAGTATCTTTATCAGGGCACTGAGTGCACCCTCAGCAAGTTCACTGATGATACAAACCTGGAGGGGCAGCTGACACCTCGTCAAGCTGTGCTGCCATGCAACAAGATCTGGACAGGCTGAGAGCTGGGGGAAGGCAAACCTGACGAAGTCCAATAAGGACAAGTGCAGGGTCCTGTGCCTGGGGAGGAATAACAACAGGCACCAGTACAGGCTGAGGGCTGCCCTGCTGGAAAGCAGCTCCATGGAGAAAGATCTTGGAGTCCTGGTGGGCAGCAAGTTCTGCATGTGCCAGCAATGTGCCGTTGTTGCCGAAAGAGCCAATGGCATCCTGGTTTGCAGCAAGAAGAGTGTGTGCAGCAAGTCTAGGGAGGTTCTTGTGCCCCTCTGCTCTGCCTGGTGAGACCACACCTGGAATACCGTGTCCAGTTTTCAGCTCTGCAGTTCAAAAGAGTCTTGGACCTTCTGGAGAGAGTCCAATGGAAAGCCACGAGGATGACTGGGGGACTTGAGCATGTCCCCTATGGATAGAGACTGAGAACCCTGGGGCTGTTTAGTCTGGAGAAGAGAAGGCTGAGAGGAAATTTGATCAATGTGTATCAGTATTTGAGAGGTGGGTGTCAAGTGGCTGGGCCAATCTCTTTTCAGTGGTGTGCAGTAATAAGACAAGGAGCAACAACTACAAACTCAAACACAGAAGGTTTCACCTCAACATGAGGAGAAACTTCTTTACAGTAAAGGTGCCAGAGCCCTGGAGCAGGCTGCCCAGAGAGGTTGTGGAGTCTCCTCTGGAGACTTTCCGAACCTTCCTGAACATATTTCTGTGTGAACTACCCTTGGTGATCCTGCTTTTGCAGTGGGGTTGGACTCAATGATGTCTGGATGTCCCTTCCCAACTCTAAAGTACTCTGAATCTGTGCTTCCTTTGTAAAACTCTTGTCATGTAACAGTGTGTTAGCCTAGCCTTCTGTACAGCACAAAATAGGTACCAACAACTTAGAACCTTAGAAATAAAGGAGGTTACAATATGACAAAATACTGTAGGTTGTTTGACATTCTGCATGTTATTTCTCAGGAGAGATTTCCAGTACCCATAGAAAGCATATTTGAAAAACTTTAATATCCTGGTAGATTTTAGCTTCACTTATACCAGTGGTATCAACAGTTGAAAAGTGATCCTGAAATGTCTGTAGGATTTTGAGTGCTTGTATTAATTCCTAACTCCAAATACTTTTGATTTTAGTCTGTATCAAGAGAAAAGTTAACATCTTTTAGCAATGTTCCAAAAGGTAAATGACCAGAAAGTTTTGGCTCTCAGGGAGAGAATTCTTTCTTAGTGAGTTTTCTTCATCAGTTTTCTTGTGAGTAGAATAATCACTTGAAATCTGTGACTGCAGTGGGATCAGCTAATGCTGCAATGGAAGCAGAAGATAGCTCATCAAATTCTACTTTCACCCAGCATTGTGTAATAGCTGTAATCCTTCAGGCCTATTTGAGACATTCTGCATAAAATGAATCCTGAAAGGGTCTTCTCTTTGAAGAAGAGGGCCTTTTTAGTCCAGTAATGGATCATCTTATAAATGCCAAAAGGTTATTTCACTCCGTTTTTCATGTCTAGATGCTTGTACTTCAGTTCAGGAATAAACAATAACCTAATCAGCAAGGCACCTATTGCTAGTTCATTCTGTTACATTTCTATGATGTCCTGTCTGTGTAAGGGCTTGTAGGTAGAAGAGTATTTTTTCTGTAATGATCAGTTATTTATTTGTCATTGCCTTCAAGAGGTGCCAGTATGTTGTTTGCATTAAGAACCATCAGTGAACTCAGCTGATTTTCATTCTGCCCTTATTCCTTTTGTGAAGCATTTACATGGTTTCCAGGATTACTCCTTCTCAACCCATAATGGAGAAGTGCAGACAGTCTAATCAGTTCCTGAATCCTCCATTCTAATCTTCTTTTTTTGCACACACCTTTCTCTCTGCTGTTTGCATGTCCTTGGCACAAAACTGCCAGAGAGCAGGGTGTCCATATCTTCCTTATACCGGAGAAGTAAAGGATGCAGCTTAGTTCTGGATGAAGAGACATTCTTTCCAATCATTTGTTATCTTCTGGAAGCTAAATCTGGCAACAATTACTAGACATGGAAGGTAATTTACCATCTGAAAATGATACTCTGTAATTTCTTCCTTCTTTGTCTGCAGTACTAATTTTTTTCTGGGCACAAATAAATACCTTTGTGTACCCACTTGTAGCATCTGTAGGGATCTGTAAGAGAATCCTTTCAGCTCACACAAATGTGGTGGGCTCTCTACAAATACTTTTTTACCTTACACTATGGTAGAAAGATCACAGAATTATAGAATCAGCCAGGGTTGGAAGGGACCACAAGGATCATCTAGTTCCAACACCCCTGCCATGAGCAGGGACACCCTACCCTAGGTCAGGCTGGCCAGAGCCTCATCCAGCCTTGCCTTAAACATCTCGAGGGAAGTGGCCCCAACTACCCGCCTGGGAAACCCATTCCAGGGCCTCACCACTCTCATGGTGAAGAACTTCCTCTTCATGT